>JARFJB010002505.1:555000-580000 GCA_036346205.1 Vesta saturnalis | reverse complement strand
GCTTGTGTAGGTGTGAATATGTGTATATGCGTGCGTGCGCGCGTACATGCGTGCGTGAATGAGTGCAAGCGTGCGTGCGTGCAAACGTATGTGCCTACGTGCGTCCGTGCATTCGTGCGTGTGCGTTTTTGACCTTCGAAGCCTATGGTATAACGTACAGAATTTAATGCGCGAAGAGCTTAGACAAGCTTAAGTGCAAAAACAGTCCATCTGAGGACTAAGCCTGATGACGAAAACAGGGTTCGTGTCGGAAACTTCGCTCTCTAAAAGCAAGAACTGTGGAAATACGCCGATTAACTCAACTAATATGTGACCACAGTTACAAAACGTTTGTAGTGCAGAAACTAAATAAGCCTTAAAATTTCATTTAATTACCTATTTAAATATGGTTTTAAGGCCTAATTGTATTTCTCATAGATTTCATTCCCGATCAGCTTTGCATTTTTTTAAGGTGGCGTTTAAATGGGTATTAACGTCTATGTGACATGAAAATTTAAACGCCTGCCTGACATAAATCATTCAAGTTATTTTAACGATGTTGCCTATTTGCATTATAAACTTATCTCAAAGAAGTAGCACTATCTACCTAAAAAATATATATATAAATTTAAAATTTATGTTAGTAAACGCCTATTTTGTTGAGAATGACATTGACGTGTATATTTATATTTCAAAAAGGAGATTGCGACAATATGTGCACGTTTTAAAGTTATTTATCTACTAAACGAAATACATTATTAGAAATTAAACATGTTTGCCAAGCAGCTTGAATGAATATGGATATTGTCCATAGTTCCACACCACAACGCAAAGTACGGCAAAGTGTTTCATTAGAAAATTTACCATCTCCTATAATTAACTTAAATCGAAATCAACAAGTAAGTTCCTCTACATACCACAGTATCACCAATTAATAAAAGTTACATCATATTAAAGATAAACAATGATGAATTAGAAAGATCAATACGACGAAGTGTGGTCCTTAATCGAAAATTTACACAAAATTACGTACAATCACCTATTCCAAGCGAAAAAGATATTCGAGAACATTTTCACATATGTTTAAAAATGTATGCAGAAAATGTAAGTTATTGTAAGATAGTTTTAATCACATGTAAACATTATCATCATTTTTGTTTAATTTAGAGAATAAGTGCAAAAAATGTCTGGAATTTAAAGTTAATTGATTACATGAAAAATGTATTAATTTCAAAAACACAAAACACGAATAAAGTACTGCAAATGGCTAGTACCTCTCTAGATGTTGGTACAAAAATTTATGGACTTAGAGTAGATGATATTCATTCAGATGGACTGAAATTGGCCAGTAATGTGGCACGAACTAATCAAGAAGAAGATGGTAAAAAAAAACTTTATTTTGTCATTTTTACATTTCTAAATTTGAGAATTTAAGTTCCCAATAATGAAGAAAATATAGATAATCAATCGAACAAGCCCCAAAAAAGAAGGAAGCTGGGGCAGCAACCAATGATAACAAAAAATCCAGAAAGTCTTCTTGAAAACGTTACTAAAGTAAAATCAACTTTTTTTCAAGTAACCAATGAGAATGAAAGTACACTTACGAGTAATTTATTCACACTTACACTTCCAATGCATTACCATGGGCACAAATTTATTTTACTGTATGTGTTTTGCGTAGTTTTTATATTATTTAACAATTATTTTAGAAATACAGAAAGAAAATGGCGAAACGGTAATATTAAAATTGTAAAAAATTCATTAACACAGAAGTATCCCTTTCTTATTAAATCTGTAAAGCCCTTTAATATATGTCAACCGTTTGAAGATTTTGAAATTGACCGTTGGGATTTGGATACTGAGAATGAGCAACTAAGTAAAATTGATAATGAAGTACTTTTGGACCCAGAAACTGAACCGATATATGAACTAGATCAAACGCTGCATAATTCTTTTGACCATGGTAGGTTGTATTTAATGATTACAGTGTAACGATTGGCATTTCTAGGTGGAGAACAACAAATCGAGGACGATGCACTAGAGTACATTACTAATTTTAATAAAGAATCGGAAAGGAAGGTGGTTAATAATTATTCATTTACTAAGATAATACTTAATAACAATAAAATTATAAATCGTATGTGGGCAGGGCCTAGTCATTGGAAACTAAAATATATTCAACCAATATGTTAGTATGCTGTAGTTAATGTTTCAAGTTTTAATTTATTTATTGTAGCTACTAAATTTGCAGGAAACGTTAAAAAATCAAAAAATAAACCAGCACTTGTTACACCTGAATTAATTAATTTTGAATTTGATGAACCAGTTATAGATAAAACAAAGTTACATAAACCTAAGTTAACAAAATCCGAATTTGATCCAATTCAGTAAGTAATTTGCATGTAATTTTCTGATTACGTATCTACTTCTAAGGATAGTTGTTTTATACTGGTAAATGATTAGCGGTTTTAAAGGTTGTTAAAAGAACATTATAAAAAGATTAAGCCAAAAAAAGTAAAATTTCTTCAGTAGATTCCATAACCAGCTGAGGAATTAACAATATATGTTCTTATTTGATACACTGTATATACAGGGTGTAAAATTAGTGCGTAATTCTTATGTTGCTCCGTAATTATTTTAGATTGCGAAAATCTTTAAATGTGAAAATTGTGTATTAGCTTCTTCTCCGTAACCTAAAAATATCTACAATTCTACAGGGCGTTGCATATTCGGATACCAGTATCCAACTTAAATATTTTAAATTAAACGCCCTGTATATTTTTTAATATGATTTTTCTGTCATCAATTACCTATCTGGTAATGTTTTGTTTTTGTAATTAGAATCAGCCGTTACAGAGTGATTAGCTTTTTAGGAAAAATGTGCCGTATGCAAACAACGAATAAAATCTGCAGCGGCCTCATTTTAACAAATTAATCAAAAATGTTTTCTCAAACGTTTGTCAAGATCATCCGAAAAATTAAACTACGATGGTACAATAACATAATATTTCGATTTTGTATTCGGTTTCCTATACCTAAAGTTTTTAATTTCTTGCAGTCTTAAGAATAACAGTACCGTGTTAAGCGAATTGCAATTTTAGAAGGCTATGTTAAATATTCCGAGAGCGTCATTTCTGCATATTGCAAGATTATTATCATAAAAAAACAGTTAATCAAATCATCAACACATAACAGAGACATATTTTTATTACAAAATTTTAGCACCTACATAAGGAAATTGATAGAAGAAACAATTTACAATAAGTGATCAAACACACCACCATTGTGTTGCAGGCATAGTTGAATTCGTTTCGTAAATGGTCGTTGAACTTCAATTAGCATGTTTTTGGTCACTGGGCGAAAAGCATCACGAATTCTCTGTTTCATATAGTAGTTGGAGTTTGGTAAACAATGTCCTTATACAGCCCCAAACGAAAAAATCTAGTGCAGATAGGTCTGGAGACCTAGCAGACCAATTCTGTGGACATTTCGTCCAATCCAGAACCAGCGATTCTAATATTTAAAAGAGTCGAACATTCAGCGTCGAATCTGGAGGCCCACCGTCATGTTGGTACTACAATCTAGGGACAACATTTTCAGGGTCCTGTTGCAGTAAATCGTTTAATTTATGTTCAAGAAAGTGGAGTGACTATTAAGATGGTTCTCAAAAAAATGTGGACCGACAATTCCCCCCCACACGTTTATTGACAACTGATGTTGATGATGAACTGCTCTCAGGAATTCGGGCTTATCGGTAGCGTAATGATGGCAATTTCGCTGATAAGGGAGGCCTGTTACTAAAAGTCGCCTCATCGGTAAAAAGGGCACAGTTCAGAAAATCTGGTTCGGCATTAAATTTATTATTAATCCACTCACAAAATTGCCTCCGGTTTCCTAAATCTTGCGGAAAAATGTCTGGTGTTTTTGGATATCGTAGGAACGAAATTTATTAATTGTTTTAAATACGGCGTACAGGTTTATGATCTGCACCAACAATTTGTTGAAAAATTCTTCGAGTGGGCTGGTGAGGATTTGCAACCACTGAAGCAACAATCATTAATGCGTTTTCCTCATTGGTTACATGTCTTGAACGCATACCTTTTGTATAATTAACGCTGCCTGTCGTTTCAAACCTCCCTTTGAGTGTTTCGAAGCTAACTTCAGGTGGGTGTCTTCTGTTAGGATACTTTTGAGCATAGCTTCGATCACATTCTCCTAATACATATATCATATCAACACACTTTTCCCTAGAAAAATTCATTCTGATGCACAAAAAAGTGAACTTATACAGCACGACACACAAATGCTAATTTACTGCGAATTAATATGACAGATAATTGTTTTTATTTTTTGAAGTTGCTTCCACAGCCCTCTGGAAAATTACAATTCGCATAACGCGGTCCTGTTATTCTTGTGCAATAATCTAAAATGTATCAACTTTAGGTATAAGAAATCCAATATTAAATCGAAAGAGAATTTATTTCTACATCTGAAAATTGAGATATGGCCAATCGAAATATTAAGTTTTTGTACCACCGTGGCAAACACCCTGTACAACGGAATTTAACTTTTAATTTTTCGGATGACACTAGATGATCTTGACAAACGTTTGACAAAATATTTTTGATTAATCTGTCACAATGTGGCCGCTGCAGATTTTATTCATTGTGTTTGCATACGTCATATTTTTCCTAAGAAGTTGAATAAGTCTGTAACGGATGATCCTAATTAAAAAAACAAACCATTACCAGATAGGCAATTGATGACAGAATAAGAAAAATTAAGAATGTACAGGGTGTTCAATTTAAATTCAAATACATGTATCCGAATATGCAACACCCTGTAAAATTGTAGATATTTTTAGGTTATGGAGAAGAAGCTAATACACAACTTTCATATTTAAAGGTTTTTCTCTATCTAAAATAGTTACGGAGCAACATAAGAATTACGCACTAATTTTACACCCGGTATAATTTGGCGTCTTCATCAAATATGTATAATGTCATCTATGAATGACAACTAAAATATATTAAAATTCAAATATTAACACCCAATAATAATTAACACTTCTATTTAAATGAAGTTATTATAATGGGTCAAAAAGTTATAAATTGAACTGTAACTGTGTGCGTGTTCGTGTGAGTGTGCGTGTTCGTGTGCGTGTGATTGTGCGTGTGCGTGTGTGCGTGTGCTTGTGTGTGTGCGTGTGCGTTTTATAAGAAAAAATGTATACGTGTTCTTTAAAGAAAATTTAATTTTACGTAACTTTTCGTTATAAAATTTTTAGTATAACGCAAGGTACGTCAAAAATTTAATTAAGTATGGATGACAATGGTTATTCTGCATTATTGATATCTTATAGAAGCGGGCGACTTGAGAATTTTTTTTAAGTTAACATGTATATAGTCTTTGACGAGGAAAGAGAGGGAACGCGTAATTCCGCATACCAATCTATTGCCAGACGCGACCAGAATGTTGAAAGAAGAGAGATAGGTATCTTCTCTATCTGTCATATTACAAAAGGCGGTCGATGCTAAAGTTTGTTTGCCACCAAGCCAATGGTGACCGATTAATATTTGGTCTCAATTTTTTACGCAGGTCTGAAATTCATGTTACGAGTCCCCTCTCATTCCTTGTCAAGGTATGTATTAATACCTATCTGACATGAAGCTTTAAACGTCATTATGACAGATAATTTGTTCTTTTTACAATGTTGCCTGTTTTCGTTATGAACGTATAAAAAAAGGGGTTGCATAGTTGCCCTAAAAAAAATTATAATTCAAATTATTTCATTTCTTTTAATTTTTTAAGTGATCGTCTAGAGGTATATTAACCCATTTCATCCCACGCATTTTTTTAGATAAATTTTTTTTTTTTTTAATCTTTGGATACTTTAGTGAACTAGTAAGCGTTGTACATAAAAATAAAAAAAATAATTTTACTGGATTGGATAAAAAATAGGTGTACTCAAATGGGTACAATGGGATCATACCTGCATTATAGTATGGTTGTAGTCAGATGAAAAAAAAAGTGTATCACACAAAAATTATTTAATTTTGCAGCACTACAAACCAAAAAAATATAAAATAACAATTTAAAAATAATAAGCGTCTAAAACTACCTAACTATGAAAATTAATAAAACAGTTACGTTCTACGCATAAGGTTGTTTTGCACTTGATACACTCCCACCTGGCTGTCTGGTGACACTGTTTGCATCTTAGCTGTTCTCTTAGTTTTCCTGGGAAATGTGCATTACCATCCGTAACCAGACTTTGTGGAACACTTCTGGGTCTTCGCATAGCACTACTCTTATCAAAACTTCGCAGATAATGTCTTGAAATCTCTCTGATAAAATTTAGTAGATCTAATTTCTTATCTTTGTTAGTCAATAAATGCAGTCTCCAAGCATTGACTACAGATACATTTAACATATGAGTCCAAATCGGCCACCACCATTTTTTTGGCTTGAATTGTCACTCTATAATTCTTTACCGCTTGATCAAGAAGATCAACACCGCCCATTCCAGCATTATAGGCAGCAAACAGCATCGGTTGTGGCACATCAACTTTTTTGTTTCTTTGGACCATTGTTTTACTTTTCCCAGTGGTTCAAAACTGCCATAATTAGTTGCTATTGTAATAACGTTATTGTTTTTCCATCTGACTAATAACTGTAAACTTTCGACATCGTACTGGTATTCAAAAAACCACGCGTCTTTTTTTTCATTTCTGCTTATTTTGGTAAAGGGCATCTCTTAATTCTGTTATCACGAACTGTCCCAGTGGCTCGATATCCTAATTCTCGTAGTTGTTTTATTAGAGAATAACTAGTAAAATAATTGTCAAAGAAAATTATATGATCACTTGGCTGAACCACTGCTTCTAATAATTCCAACACAATTCTAGATCCCAGTGGTAAATCAGATTTGCTTTGATTTTGTTTGGAACCACAGTAAGTGTCAAATTGGTAACAATACGCGGTGGAGCTGCAAAGCATCCAATCTTTGTAGCCGAATCGCACCGGTTTACTACGGATGAATTGTTTGGACAAATGATGACCAAAATACTTAACCATAGCCTCATCAATGGATAGCTTCTCATGGAAGATGCCATTTTTATTCAATTGTTTCATCAAAGGACGCACCTTTGTCATTTTATCGGTCTTGTCAATTTCTTCATTGTTGCATAAATGAAAATATTTTTTAAAGTCATGGTATCTATTGCGACTGATACTATTGGCCACAATAGGAGAATTTACGTCTTCATCTAGGCACAAATACAATCTTTTCCGTGGCAAATGGTGATAGCACTAAACGAAAGAAATCCTATGAAGGTTCTGATTTCATTGCCCGATACAACGAAGTTGTGGTTGTTTTTTTGTAGTGCATATCTATTAGTCTCTTCAACCAAATATGATATCACCTTGATATCGAAGAACTTTTGAAATAATTTAACAGGACTTAACCCTTTCAATTGTATTTTCACTTCGTTTTCGCGATCTATGTAACCCATTGTCGATTCCATGCTAATGCCAGTTACATGTTTTGTCCATTTGGGTTCTGATTTCCCAAATTTCCTTTTCTTGACTGAACCATTAGTATTTATTGTTTGAAACCTCGCCAAGGGTATATTGTCGTCAGAATCATATTCATCATTTGTAAAAACTTCGATTTCGCCAGGAACATCTCTTGGCAAAACATCAGATTGAATGTTGTCGTCTTCGTCGATGTCATCCAAATCTGTTTCGTAATCAGGGCTTGGAGGAATAATGGTTAGGTCTATTTGTCTATCGTCATCCTCTAAATCTCCAATTGCAGACTCCAAATTTTTATATCGTCGGCCATAAAACGTACTAGTTTTTATTGCACGCGGTTCCATCATCAATCACACTTCGACGGAAATATAATAAGTGTAATCATGAACTATACAGTTTGACAACTCAATTATAACTGATGACTGAGAGTAGTAAAATACTAATGAGGTGATTAGTATGATTTGTACTTACAATAGGTATAAGGAGTTTACAACAAACGACAGAAATTAAAAACTAATTACATATAGATAAATTGTAATAAAAATTAAGAATGTTAATTGTTATTGATTAGTTCCAAAATTAGCAAGTAGTGTAGACAATTTACAAATGAATTGAAAGTAATATTGGAAGAGTAAAGAACGACGTTATAATCCCATTGTACTCAAATGGGTACACATAAACTTGACGTCACATATTTTTTTATGTAAGCAACCAAATCCCATAAAACCAAAAAAATCACTTAATAGAATTACCTGGCAACCTGTTAGATTTAGTCAATTTTCAAAATGACATTACAACTGTTTTTAAAAAAATTGCAACACACAGAAAACAACATCCTGCACAACCAATTTCAAAAAATTATTCTGCACAATAGCATTTTTTTTATATAAAAAATTTGTAGAATGTAACTCCTTCCTTGTCGATACAACTATTAAGTAGGGGTATTATATTAATTTTCAATCAATTATTTTTTAATACGGTATTTGGCAAAGTGTGCTCAAATGGGTACAATGGGCTGAAATGGGTTAACCTCTGTCAGACATGAAGTTTTAAACGTTTGTTTGACATAGATTATTGTTTGTGTTTTTACAATGTTGCATATTTTTGTAATTAACATTATAACTGATCCTAAAAAAATGTTATTAAAATTATTTCATTTCTTTTAATTTCCATTTTGTGGTTGGAAGGTCGTGTGGTGTTCTACACCAGATATTTTATTTTTGATATAGTTTTCTTTCAATCTTTCTGCTAATTTGTAAATATGATCTTCCTGATTAATATTTTTGCCTGTTGCTCTTTGTACAATATCCACGTGTTTATTGCTGACATGTATATGCCATCTTCGCGATGATGATTTTGTTGAATATTGTCTGGTTGGTGTACACAACATCAACGCCGAATTTAGTTTTATTATAGAATTCCACTGTCTTGCGATGCATGGAGCTCAACAATTTCACTGACGCAAAAAATTATCTATAGTGATGTTCCGCCCTTTATTCAAAAATGGTTCCCTTAGCTTGAGAACTAAAGGAAATTTCATGACTTTCGAAATAGTGGTGTGAATAATTTGTTGGAACTAGTTAAATAAATGTATGATGTGCATCGGTTGTTTCGTAGAATTGCCTATACGTGCTCACCGAGTAAAGTATTCTGCGGCCGTTGTTCATGTTTACCAAGTTACGGAAACCGTTTATCAGGTTTTAGAAGCTACATCAGCTGCCAGCCAAGATTAGTTGCCAAACTTGTCAGGTTTGTTGACCATATATTGTATAAAACAACATCTTGCTTTACTTGGAAATAATTGTTCGCCACTAGCTATATATTCCCCTCGTTTGTAGCATAAAATAACAATTTTCGGATGAAAGGGCAAGTTTGTTCCGGTCTAGTGTTTCGCATGTCAAAGCGAAGTAGTGTCATAACCTCTATAGACTGATTTCGAAACATAGTATTTTGAAAAAACCGTCATCCCCAATCGCTTGACCAAAGCCTTGTTACCGAAATTTTCCTGCCACCGTAAGCGCCTTTAGCATATAACAAATCAATGAAAGCTTCAATTTCCTAAATAGTAATAGTCCACGTGTCATCTTTTTGTTGCCTTTTTCCTACAGTATCAATGTATTTCTTCATGTGCCGAAGCATATTTTCAGTAATAGTTAGACGTCATGAACTAGAAACTTTATTTTCAGATATGCGTCGTTTAGCATATGCGGTGTGTCCAGGAGTCTCTGTTAGAATATCTTGATTACCGACCTTTCCTGCAAGTGTGCAATAAAAAATTATAATACTTACCCGCACATTGTTTCTGAAAATCCATTATTCTCCAAATAATAACATCGGAGCCAATTTCCTCAATAAATACGTATATTTTGCATTGGTTTAGTTGTTTGTGAAACTTGCTCTTGTCGCTGTCCTCCACCATAACTTCTACCACGGTATCTACGATTACCAATGCTACGACCTCTACCACTACAAGAGCTTATTGGTTGGCCATCTAAAGATGTAGTTGCAATATAAGTGATCGCAATTCTGCTAGTCGTCGTGGGTAAAACTGAACTCTCTTTGTCTGATACCGCTCCAGATTTTTGAGAATCTGGCGTATCTATCACTCAATCTGAGTCTTCATCATCGATATCGTCAATAGACGGTAACTCACTATCAGATAAATCTGCTGGTAATTTGTTGAATTCTTCCAATAACTCGGCGTGCGACAAAGCCCGATGTGACATGGTTTCCGCCACAAACAAGCGGTTACTGAAAATTGTTCGAGACATTATTTATTAAATTTGCTTTACAATGCACATTTCACAAAACGTCTAGACGGGAGTAATAAAAAACGGAACAATCCGATGGAAAGTACAGTGCAGTCACAGTGACTGCCTTGCTACTTCTAGGTAAACAACGTCGTAGATTATCCAGTTTTTGTCCTAAAAATATAAAATTTTTAGAGGCGTATAATATAATACGTGTTTGGAAGATTTTTGTATGAGATATTTTTAGTTGAATCAAATTTACTGCTTCGGCGTTTCTAGTGTTCAGTAGTTTCTCTCTCCGCTAAAAACATGAATACGTTTAATTATATTGAAAAGCGTTGTACGTCATTAATTCTATGACGTCACTATTACACGTCCTTGCCAAACCTTTTTAAGGTATGGCGAAGTACGTAATGAAACACGTGTGTGATGCTGGTCAACTAACAATAAGGTAATGAACCAATTAACAAATTATTCTTTACTGTTACTGCAATAATGTTGAAATTGTGAAACATTTGATAAAAATAATAATCTATCAACAGAAACACTAAATCTCCGTGTTTTTAGAATAACTACGATATACAATAATTACAAACTACAGAGGTATAACAGAACATATGTCCAAGCACATGGGGAATTCCACATATTTAATCACAGTCACTCGAACTACTGTCGTTTTCGCCCAAGCTTATAATGATCGGAGCTATCTAATCGTTTTTCTCGTCCATACCAATCATTTTTTTTTCTGTGTGATGAATAGAACGTTTCCACGTTTAAGGGGTTACTATTTGAAGTGCTTCCCTCCACCAGTTGAGGATGTTTTCAATAGTTTTGCCGTCTCTCCCAATGTGCTTATTATAATAACTCTTTGTGATGTCCCAAGTTAATTCAATTGGATTGAAAATGCAATGGCAGAGAGGTAATCGCAAAACTGTGTGGTCATACAGCTCCGCAAGTTGATCAACTGCATAAGCTTTCGGTGGTTTATTTTTAAACAGAAGTAGAATGAGACAATACAACATTATTGCAAGAAAAACTTACTGTGACTAAAAGTTCAGTTTTGAAGTCATTTTCTGAGTATTGTATGACCTTATTGCGTAACCATGTTTGAATATTCGCTTTATTCCACAAGGTGTGGTGTACTGTCTAGGACGATTACACTGGGTAAACGTTTTCACGTTTCATTTCCCCATGGTAATCACCAGTACTGCTTTTTGACGCAAATATGAAATCTGCGTCAATATGTAACATTAGTATAAGATATAATAAACCTAACCTTCTCCCGTCAGTTTTAATGCTTTTAACAGTTCCTTTATCATCATCTCGCCATGATTTTCCAACCATACCATTTTCAAAAATCCAAAGTTCACCTAAAAAAGCATATTAGTGGGAACCGTCTTAGCTTTACTATCTAAATGTTTCGGCGAATTGGCAAGTAAATGTAAATACAAAAACACTTGACACCGCAATAGCATGTACAATTAACAACAATCTGAAACAAATTTTTGTGCTAAGAGGGGCAATAAGTATAAATGGAAAATTGGCGATGCAACATAAACTGTCAGCACCTGTCAAAAAACGTCTGGCATCGATGTTAGCATAGTATACGGAGTTGCCAACTTTTTCCACTAAAAAGTAACAAGACCTTAAAGAAGTCAAAATAACCGAATAATTCTTTTAAATTGACATCACGTTTTATTCCGTCGATGACGTACAACGCTTTAGAAAATGAACAAAATATAGTCTTTTTTTTATGATTGTGGACCTGAACAGGCTAAATTTGGCCTATCGTGCTAAAGCACTCAGCAACACTTAGGAGGATGGTTAGAAGGATAATGAATTGCCAATAGATGCCTATGAACATCTACCTTAAATTTTCTCATGCATAAGTGAGAGGAAAACAGGAACTAGGGAGATCATTCCAGAGTTTAGAAGCCGTGTAGACAAATGTGGATTGCGCCCGTTTGGTACGACAAGTGGGGATTTGTACTGCATACTGATGATGTGAATGAGCGAACCGAGTGTTTCTCGCAAAGATAGCCCGAGATGGTATCAAAGAATATAATTCAGCAGCACAATAGCCGTTGTAATAACGATAATACAAAGGAAGAACTGAAACCATCCTTCTATGCTCCAGGGACTGTATGTGAGACGTTAAGGACGGGTCATTTGTAAGCCTAATCGCTCTCTTTTGAATACGATCAACGACATCGAGAGCGTATTGGGGAGCACTAACCCAGAGGTGAGAGTTATATTCCAGATGAGGCCGAATTTGGGTCTTATACAGCAGAAAGAATTATCGAGAGGTAAAGTACTGCTTAGATCTGTACAAAAAGCCTATTTTACGAGCAGCTGACAGAATATGGTCAACCCATGAGAGATTTGAAGATACAGTCATACCCAACAGAGTAATAGAGTCTGAAAACTTAAGAACTGAGCCATTCATACTTACAACAGGAAATGATCGATCTTTTTTGGCGGACACAAGGCAACACTGAGTTTTGTTAGCATTAAATTTAACTAGATTATTGCTTCCCCATTCGAGAATACGTTGAATGTCTTTGTTGATTGAATTTTCCATTTCAGCTTTAATTTCTTGATTTGACATAGAAGTGGATTATCACTATAAGTAGACTGAGATGAACTACAGTGAAGAGTGGTATCGTCAGCAAAGCAATGAATGGGGTTAGTTGTTGAAGAAATAAGGTCATTTATGTACAGCAGAAAAAGTGTAGGCGCTGTAACGGATTCCTGTGGTACGCCCGCGTTAAAAGCCTATTGGAACAACCCTTGACGAAGTCCTGTTCGTTAAAGGTTATTCAAATAGTTTCATTAGTTGGTCCTACACCTTTTTTTTTGCGAAGTTAAATTAAATTAAACGTATGTTTAGCTTTAAATTTATAACAAAATACGTAGTTAATACTAGTCATAATATACATTTTTTCTTATTTCTCAATGTTTTTGTTATTAACACATTTTGATTAAAATACAAAAATAGGAATAATGGTTGTACCTATTAATGTGCAGTATTTCTAATTTTTTTTTTGTTATTTCATAGGTGTACTCTTCCTCAGAAGATTTTTGTTATGAACAGAAACAGACCCCTACTGCTCAAACCACTATATCATTGTAAAACTCATGATAGTATAATTCTTAATTCATTCATACACGAAAGCGACTTAAATGAAAACAATTCACAGAACTCCTATGATCAAATGCAGAACAATGTAAGTACATACATTATCTATCTGTAATAGTATAACTACTTTTTAGGTAATGGAATCTAGTATTCACGAGGAGATGGGTACTTGCCAACAACGAGAAGAAACAGATTTTGAAGCTTTAGTTGAGTTACCTGAAATGGTAAATTTTTAAAATACGTAAAAATAAATAAAATTATGATGTGTAATTAAAGATTTCATCTACTTACGTACCGGCGTATGCAACAAAAGATAAACAGATGAATATGAAGAAATTAAAACAAGCAATTTGGAAAACTTTAACAGAAAAAAAAGAAAATGGAAATGATAAGGCATGAGGTGGTATTAATTTTTGTTTGTTTTAATATTTGTCCAGCTTTTAGAATCAGCTGTTCAAAGTTTAGAGAAATTATTTTCAAACCTTTATCAAAATTTACCTAAATATTTAAATCAAAATATGAAAAATAAATTAACTTGTCCATTAGCGTTTGTCGCACTTTTACACATTGCAAATGAAAAAAACTTATTTTTCATCCAAGAAGAGGAAAACGATTTTTTAATAAAGCAACAAAAGCAATTTGAATAATTAATGTTACTAACCTATAAGAAGAAATTATAAATGTTTATAAACGTTTAGTATTTTATAGTTTATATTTTCGTATATAGTTTATATATTTCGATGTAAGTGTGAAATAAAAAATAAAATTTAATATTTATCTTTAAAAATAATTCTGATTTTCCGCAACGAATTAAGATGCAGAGCAGTAATTGCGTTCTTTAGATTTTTAAAACATACCTATGTACACTTGTACAGGGTGGCCAGAACACGATCAAGTTGTACGTAAACCATGTGAAGGGATAGAGATTCATAAAAACTAATATAGATGTCATGGACCGGATTCAAATGGATATCTTCTGTGGCTTATCAATCGTTTTCTATCTCTTCATGTATTCGCTATCCCTCGATTGTCAATTTTTGCTTATTTCTAAAAATTGCCAGGTGTTATAACAAAATTGAGGAACAAGAGTTATTTATGTAATTTTTTTTGTAAGTGACGATGGTGTTGTGACAAACTCATTACGTTTGTTAATACAATTTACGTTATTTAGGGAACTTAATATGCATTACGTGCTGCGTGTGTTGCATACCATAGTTGCATAAAAACATGCATAATAAGTGCTATATAATTTTACGGTAAGTTTATTTTATACAAAAGTTTGAGATGATTGCTTTTCCAGGCACTTTTTATTTACTTCAACTTTAGGTTTTACTTTATTTTATTAATCCCCATAATTACTTAACCAACTGCATTTTATCGTTAGTTGCTTTACGATGTAATTGCGTTCAACCAGTAATGACGCAATCACCTTTGTTACTATGAAGTGGAATTTTTATATCCATTACACCAGCAAAGAAATTTGTGCATTTGGAAATTTTTCGTGCATCTGAATCCAGTTTTATTTCAACCTCCATGTAAAATTTACGCCAGGAAATTTTCCAAGCGCTGAGTCAGCAAGCCGCCATTTCAGGGCCTACAGAAGTTCAGTATAATCAAAATATTTTATTTCTATTAATAATTCCATAAATTAGAATTACTTAAGTTAAACAATCGTTACTAACACTAGCTTTAAGATATTCTCATTTATAATCAGAATTTAGGTAGTAAAATCGTTACTAACATTGGCTCTATGATATTCTCATTTATGATCAAAATTAAGGTGGTAAATAAAGCTTGTTATTGTCAATTTTTTTTAACTTTATTGTATTCGTGGTTTATTTGTTTTTCCATAAAACGAGTTGGCGCCCTTTTGTTTAACAATTTAGTTTCAGTTTGAAGCAAAATCAATCTGTAAAGCGAGTATATCTATATGTATATTTTTTTAAAGCAACATCGAATAATATTTATGAACCCCGGCTATCCTAATCTCCGACTGAGCAAAAGTCACAAAACCTACTGGGTTATGACCAAACCTTTATCCGCTAAAATTGTAGCATTTGGGGGTTGGTTACATTGTCAAATATATAATATATAGCAAGATTTTTGAGTTATGGTGTAAACCTTTGTTTTTTTAAATGGAAACCATATATCATTTTTCCCCCATTGAAAATGCTATTTCAAGTGGTTTTCAAAAATGTAAACACAGTAATATTATTTTTAGTAACTAAAAAGTTACATAATACATACCGATATCTAATCAAAGGTTTCATATACAGGTTGTGAACAGTTTGGCGCAAAAACTCTAAATATCGACATTCTAAGTCGAAAACCTTATACTAGAATGATGTACCATGCTTTGCCTGTTTTCACGAGGTCCTCAAAATCATTACCATTTAATCATTTAATAATCTTTTGATTTATTTTTAAAACGGTCTTTTATTTCAAGTTGTAAGTATGAAAGATGAGGCTCGTAGTGGATTATGTTTGTTGACATTAACTTCGATATACAACCAACTTCGTAGAGCCCATCCTATGAAAAAAAAATTATTAGGGCATTTATGTATACATTTACCTGAATCTCTCTCTTGAAACTCGGAAGCTTTTTCATCGAAAGTTCTAATTATTCCATTAAACCAGTCAGCCAAATTGGAACTTACAGTTAAAACTATTTCAAGTGTTGAACGATTTCACATCTTCTATTCCTTTTAGACTCCAAAATAAAATGTCCAAATAATTCGCAATTAACTTTAACACTACCCATTTATTCTATTTGTTTACGAAGTTTTTTATTACGTCTTGCTAGACACCCTATAACCCAAAATTTTACATTTGAAGGCCGTACTTATCACATTAACGTTAACATTTTCACTCCCAGCACCACTCAGAGCTAAATCTTTATGTCTAGCACTACGTAAATGTCCTGAAAATTCTTTTCGAACTATTGCGAACAAGTATTTCAATAGAGTAATTCTACACAAAAAACATATGCATTAAAGTAAGCAAAAAATTACAAGTCGTACCTTCACCAGCTGGGATCCTTAATTTCTTAATGTTTATAACTGTCAATACAACACGATAACACTGGATTGAAGGTATTTATAGAGGTTGTGTAGAAGGGGGGAGAAGTTGAATATGCAACAATATTTTACATCTACTTTCAATAAGTTCGGATGTTTTATCTTCATACCAATGGATATTAAATAAATTAGTTTTTCTCTTAAGAGTAAACACTTTTAAAAACCCTTGTAATTTTTTCTCGACCTCCAATAATTCGCCGTACAACTTTCCTCTGTACTTACTTTTGATTTCTTCTGCCTCATTTAAAAGAAATGAATCCTCATCGTCTACTGCAACATCTTCATCGACACCCAAAAATGATAAATCGAAATCAAAATCACTTAGTTCGAAATTTTCACTAATAATCTATTAAAATGTGTTCATTACTAGATTCACTTACTATGACTTTATCGCGTGCAGGAACTAATATTATATTTTGTAAAATATTTATACAATTATTGGGATTCGACATCTTGCACTAAAGTATCTACAACACTCAACCGCTTTTTTGTATCTCGTCAGCACACATACCGGTTAGTGTTAAAGTTTCATTGATTTACCGGTTAATTGTGAGTCCTCATTGGGGTAAGAAATCCGCCTACTCCATTTGAAGTATGAAATACAGAAAATGTTTCAAAATTCAATAGAAATTTTCTTAACTTTGAATAAAAGTATATATTTTTTAAGTATTTAAAAAAATAGCACGCTATGGTAAGTAAAAAATTTTTATTTGTTAGTGTACTAATTGAAATTTGTTTTTATAGAAATCGATGTATGGTAATGGCCTTTGTCAGAAATACGGATAGAAAGAAAATCTGAAAATACACAATGCACTCTAATAATACTTAACTATTACCATTTAGCTACAATACTAATTCCACCTACGGGGCTTACAGTAATAATTTCACAGCTAATGCTGCGAATAAATGCCGATGACCGGTGGGTGGAGATTGATATTTAAAACTTAAAAAACGTTTTATTTATTTTCTTTATTTTTTATGAAAAATCCTATTACCTTTACTAAGAAAATTGTGTTATAATCTTATAAAGCAAAAAAAAATAGTTGGTCTATAGTGAACGAGAAATGAAAGATTTTAAATAAAGCATTTATGAAATTATAGTTAATGGTATTAAAAAAACTTTGCTAATACCCTATTTAAATAAATAATAACAGATATATATATATATATATATATATATATATTTTATCGTACGTCCTAAGGACAACATATTTTGCAATGTGTCACTCGCTCATGTCATATGCCATCCTTTTGTGGGGACACTCATCGAGTAGCAAACGAATTTTGCGTTACAAAGAAGAGCCATACGAATTATTGGAAATATCTCGTATAAAATTGACTGCAAACAAGCATTTATCGAGTTATCGATAATGACATTACCTGGAATGTGTATTTACGAATGTCTAATGTATGTAAAGAAAAACATTCATCTATACACCCAACAAAAAGAACTGCATGAGTATAACACTAGAGAGAGTGAAAACCTACATAAAAAATTCTATCGAATTAAAAAATCTCAAAACGGGCCTAATTTCTTATGCATACAATTTTATAATAAGTTACCTATGCAATTATCGACAAAAAGGCACTTACTTAAGAACGCATTTTATAAGATTGATGATTACATGAGATGTAAATATGAATAATTATTATACTGACGATTGTAAATACATATGTATATTAACTTGAAATATATTATTATTATATATATATATATATATATATATGAAATTATAATATTTAACACGTCGGTCTTATAAGAATATGAAAAAAATTATTTATATAATCATGGCAATATATTTGTTAAATAATCGAATACATCAATTTTAAGCATCTGTGAGACACTATTGAACACCTGTAAAGCACCTGAAGTCGTTAGCAGTTATTATACATATGTATAATAGTTTATTTAAGAATAATATAAAAATTAAAGCAATTATACCAAATGAATTATTATTGAAATCGTTGAGAATATGTTAAATAATGTGCGTAAATTTAAGAGTCCGTGAAATATTATTGAACACCTCCAATGCCTGAAGTTGTTAGCAATATATTATACATGATTATTGACATCGTTGACAATATATTATGAAAAATTATTTAAAAATTAAATCAAATACATCAAATGAATTATTATTATTATTGAAGTCGCGGGCAATAGTAACACCATCATATATTCTAATTTTAAGAATATAACGTCCTGTAGATTCTTTTTTATGTTTTTCTTACGTGGTTCTCACACAACTACATACATATACATATACATTTAAGGAATTCTTTTTTTTTAAATTTATAACACACTTGCACTTTTTAACAGATATAAATACATATTTGTGTTTTCTTTCCAAACAAGTATTTTATTCAAATTCGTTTCTATACGTAACGAGAGGACTTCTTCTTTAATTTATAATACACACCTACACGTTTAATATACAACTACATACTTGTGTTTTTTTCAAACGAGTATTTTATTCAAATTCCTAACGAGAGAGTTGTAACTACCAAAATAATTAATGGGTGCTCCTGACCGCTTCCATTTAATTGGCAGCTCATATCTAAATTACAGAATAATTAAATGGTGCACCTGCAAAGTTCACTGATAGTGTCAGCGCCCGCGCTGGTCAAAAGGTCAAAGTCGGTGCTAGTGTCCGCTATAGTTACCTACTCTCAAGTAACCTGTAATTTGTGC
Organism: Vesta saturnalis; assembly: GCA_036346205.1. Classification (NCBI taxonomy): domain Eukaryota; kingdom Metazoa; phylum Arthropoda; class Insecta; order Coleoptera; family Lampyridae; genus Vesta; species Vesta saturnalis. Next base: position 560,830 of record JARFJB010002505.1, on the reverse strand, counting down.
AGTAGAGCTTGCAGCGTCTGCAAAGATGCTGCAAGATTCTCAGTCTTCTCCTCATAATGTCCCAAACATGTTCGATGGGCGAAAGGTCGGGAGATCTGGGTGGAAATGCCAAGAGATTAACATTATCCTCTGCAAATCGGTCCAAAGAACTTCTTGCAATATGGGGATGGGCATTACCCTGCAGCAAAAGTGGGTCTTCCAACTGCTTAAGAAATGGAAGAATATGGGTTTCTACCACCTCATCCACATATCTTTGGGCGTTCATATTGCCTCGGATGAATACCAAACGAGACCTACTCCCTTAAGTTATAGCACCCCACACCATAATCCCTGCAGTTTGGTGCACACGTCTTCGTCTGACCTCATACGGCCGTCATGTATCCCCAAACTGAATCTGAATTCATCAGTGAACACCACCCGATGCCACTCTTAGTTCCAGTGCAGTCGCAACCTACACCACTCCAAACGTTGCCGTCGATATTGAGCCGTTGGTAGTAATACAAGATGTGGCGATAAGATTGTAATCCAAAAGTTCTGATTCAGCGGTAAACCGTTGAAAGGGTTACAGGACGATCTTCGTTAGCTAACCATTGATCGGCAATTGATCTGGTACTTGAGAATCGGTCTCTTGTTGCCATTGGTTGAGGAAGGCGGTCATACACTTCATTTGTTCTTCTTCGCCCCCCGGTTCCTCTTCAACGACGTTCCTGACTCTCCCTAGTCCATTCCTGATAGCAGCGCATGATGGTGGTTTGGCTCCGATTAACGCGATTTGCGATTTCTCTAAACAAAACAGCACCTTAGCGCAAACCAATAACACGACCTCTGTCGAATTCGCTCAATTGGCGGTAATTCCCACGTTGGCGCACTCTAGGCATGATCACACCCTCAAAGCAAACGATCACAAGCGAAAACAATAAAGAACTGAACACAATCTCGCACAATATACACCTGACAAAATTCTTTGAAAAACTGAGAACTGTCAGATCATTACCACTTGATCTATATGAATAAAATTGTAATCAGTTGCTACCTTTAGTAGTTAAACGTTTCTATCAAGTTTGGTCAAAAATTCTACCTTCTTGGTGTTGCAATTTCTATGTCACTGAGTATAGTTTGATTGTCAAATATGTCTTGATTGGCAAATGAAATAGAATTTTGACAAAATAAATAAAAATTGATTTAATAGTAAATAGTTTTCATAAATATATATATATATATATATATATATATATATATGGTTTCTGAAAATCGTTAAAATAAATAAAAGAAATTTTTCAGGTACTCTACCGTTATGTGTTCATCATCAAAATAAATAAAAATTGATTTAATAAGTATAATTCATAAACATATATATATATATATATATATATATATATATATATATATATATATATATATATATATGGTTTCTGAAAATCGTTAAAATAAATAAAAGAAATTCTTTCAGGTACTCTACCGTTATGTGTTCATCATCAATTACTGCAGTATTTATTCTGCAAATTCTCAGTTATTAATAGATATTTATTATTAGTAATTCATGAGCGACGAAGGAGCGAATGAATTAATTTTCACGAATCGATAGTTGTATTTTACCGTCATGTATAATATTCTATTTTTTTCTATGCCGAATTTTTAACGAAAAATTAAAGAAATATTAATTGAGTTAGTCACGTTTTAAAATCTCAGTAGTATAGGTTGCTCATGAAACAGGTTCTGTTCCAAAAGTTGATATTTCTGGAAATGTAAATTGCAATATTGAAGTTATTATTAATGCAAATAAAAATGAAAAATAAGTTGTATATTTATATAAATAAAAATTAAAAAAATTAAAATACTTTACCTACCCCAATGGCACACCTACGTTAATGCCGCCTGTTTTAAAAACACACGTATCAGTTAACCCAAACTAGGTGAGTTTGGAAAATAAACACTTATATCAAACTTGGTCACATGTTTTAGAGATATTTAAAGCGACTACAACTGTTTTACCGGATTGTTCCAAACTTAGACCGCATATGAATGATCACCTCTTGAACAGCTCTTCCTGAAACTATATTGGTGACACTAGGCAGTTTGTTAGGCTCAAGGAGAGTAGTTGCTGATTGGTGGATTTTTCTATGACTTTAGACAAAATGGAGGTGATAGAAATTGGTCGGTAGTTAGAGGAATTGATCTTGTCGCCATTTTTAGGCATATGTTAAACATTTGCTAGCTTCCATGATGAAGGAAATTGCCCATAAGACATAAAGACCGAAACGAGCGTATAGAACTGGTACTAGTTCGGGAAAACATTTCTTTAAGTGAACTAGCCCGTATCACAAATGAATTGGTTTTAAAGCATATGAAGAAGAGTTGACTAGAGGCATATCTTTTCCAGATTCATTAAATTCCACAAACAGATTGGATTTATATACAGAATTAACTACAAATCCATGAAAAGATGTCATGGGTGAATTGAAGATGTACCCAATATTTTATGATGAATCTAAATAAAGAACAAAATTCACGACTGCTCAAGGGAAATGTAGCTCATGTATTGTAGTTTAGTTTAGTGTACACTTTGCAAGTATTTGTAGTACCAACGTAGTCTGCATGGCTCTCGGCCGTTTTAAATTCCATTTAGTATAAGATTTATTTTTCAAAAATATTGCAGTACAAGCCCTATTGAATCAAGGTTGGGAACGATACTGACCTATACGATTTTGTTTTTTGAGAACTTATAACTCCATACCTATCAGGATAACATCCGATTCTGAAAGAGCAATTTCCGAAGACGAGGACGAATTAAAACGCTATAGAAAGGTTGGCAAAAACTCCGGTAAATCACTACATTTAGCTGACTTAAAAACTACAAGGTTCTATCAGTGTTGTGAACAACAGAGGCTGTAAAAGCTATTTCTATTAGACTATGGTCAGATAGACCTAATGGGGCAAGAACTGAGGTTTTATAAATAAATGGGTTTGCTGTAAGAAAGAGGTCTAGAAGATGAAGTGGTTAGGGCTATCAGGAATGCTTGTGGGTTCAGAAATTATTTATGTGGGATCACATGAAATAATAAATGTTTCTGCACTATGATGAGCAAGATTAGTAGTGCATAAAACTTGAATTCAATTATAGCTATGAGCATTGAAATTTTCCAGAATTGAGATGGAAACTGAGACAGAAGACAGTCAACTTTCAAACCAAGATAATTGAAGAAGTCTTGAAAGTTACTGTTATTGGGAATGAAATGAAACAGTATAATTTCACAAATTTAGGACCAGAAGGTTTGAACAAAATCACGTCGAATTTTGTATTCTCCAGAATTACATTTGCAAAAGATGTTGTCCTTGAGATCGGCGCACACTCCTTCTCTATATCGAAGATTGAATTAGGAAAATTGCAAGTTGGGTAATTGGAGCTTAAGTTTTAGACAGAAATAAAATGTAAGGTTATAATTGTTAAAGATGTTGCTAAACAGCGTTAAGATTAGACCTGATACCGCGGATGTCACAATAATGGATCGAAAAGTGAGTACCTTTGATGACCGAGGTCGCTTGGGTTGTGACCTCCCGGACATCTGAACGGGGTAGGATTTTACGTCCGGAATTTTTACCATAGAAACAAATAACCATCTTTTCTTTTTAATTTGGACTTTCAATCTGATAGTAAGACAGTGAGAACGAAAGGAACAATAGGATGAGAATTTATTAATGATAAGGAAATGGTGATCGGCAGTCCTTACGGAGCTTAAAGAAAGAACTATTTATTAAGGAGCCCATGGTAAGGGTAGCGGTAACTCCCACCTTTATAAAAAATGCTGCGATACAGAATACTGCTGAGGCCACCTTAAAATATATCATTACCGAAGTAATTCTAGTTATTAAAAATAGTATTACTATGTTTACAGTTTTAAATGCGGAGAAAAACATGCTTTTCAACTGGCAAATTGTGACATAGTTCCCATTAAAAAAACATACGTTTATGTCGAAAACCCTATATTTCTTTTTTCACTGCACTATTGTAATTTAGACTAAAAATTACGTAAATAACAGCTTCTCTTATTTCTTTCTCTCATCAAAAAATCGGGTTATGATAATGTGTAAAAAAATTGACTATTGAAGGAGGCGAACAACTGAAAAGAGATAAAAAATAATAAATCAACCAAAAATAGTGCCCTTTCAAATTTGACCCATGACACCTATATCAGATTTATGTATCTCTAATCCTTCATATAGTTTAACTACGGTTTTATCGAAATTGGGCCACCCCGTACACCGTATTCCAAGGAAAAAATTTTTGCTTAACTAGTACTATTTCAATTAAAGTTACATAGGGTAGCGGTAGCAAACGAGCATATTTCAAGAAATATTTGTAACTATACAGGAGGCGTCAAAAAGTGAAACAGGTAAAGATAACATTTATATAGACAAAACTCGTTATATTTAATTGTATTTTTGAATTCTTCCTGTTTAAAGAAACGTTGTATGTCGTATAGAACCTGGATTGAAATGTTACAGATTTTGAGGCATTTGGACTCATCGATGAAAATAAGTATTTTCATGGTATTGATAAATGGGCAGTTTCTCTGTCACTTGAATAGTACAAAAAAAGGACAAATTCTATATTAACTTAGTGCCTGCCCAACATTGCTAATTTGTTATACAGGGTGATCATTACAACTCCAAATACGAAAAAAATTTCAATTTCCTTAAACCGCACACCCGTATATCTTTATTTAATTTTATGGAGGCTTAAAAGACCTTTTATTTGTGCTATGTATGTCCAATACCTACCCTCAATAGTTATACAACAATTTCGCTTTTTCTAAAGAGCCACGAATTAGTTAATGCCTAAACAAAGATCGCGGTTGTCATGAAAATCAGAAAATCAATACAATTTTTTCACACATTCATGTGTTAAAATAAAACGCATAATAATAATTGTGGTAAATTTGGTTTTAATGGTGGTATTTTTGGACATGGACTACCCTTCAACTAAGTTGATTGTCATGATTTACGTATTGGGTGAGAATGAAAAGATCCTATTTTAGCTCAAAGGACTTAGAAAATAAAGTATCCTGTGTCATCGATTGAAGAACAAACATTAGACATTCAAAAAGTATAAATACGCACTATATGTGATATATATATATATATATATATATATATATATATATATATATATATATATATATATGGTGTCTTAATGATATGCGATATTGAAGTGGATGAATCTACACGAAAAATAATCATAGTTTGCTTAATAAAGTACGGTCCTAAAATGTATCGTTACGGAAATACGGGGTGTCAAAGATACACGAAAATACGAAAATTAATTGATATCTTCTAAACCGCTAAACATTTTCCAGTGAAATTTAGTACGAAGCTAGAGTGCATGAAAGTGGATATTTTCGATACGAAGTTAAATTCCAGCTTCAGCAGTGGCGTGCGTACGGCACTCACTTGGATATTTTTGAAGAAAAAATGATACGCCACTGATTTCTTGAATTCTGTTCCTAGAATGTTCCGTTTGGGAGTAATAAAATAAAAACCGTTGTATTGTACGAGAAAATTATGTAATTTAATGATTGAAAGATTACGTTACAAATTGGCATCTGCCTTCACTGAACAACAACAAAACAACAAATGGAAACATACAGCATAAACATAATATTGGGAACAAGTAATATGCAACGGTAATCACAAAATTGTTGAAATGGCCTCCTTCACTCAAAATGCATGCTTCTGCCCTCCTTTCATGGAATTCCGCACTCGTTGAAATATTCCCGGAGTATGTTTTATATTATTACATGCTGCAACTATTCTCTCTTTCAATTCTTCTACA
>JARFJB010002505.1:377500-550000 GCA_036346205.1 Vesta saturnalis | reverse complement strand
ACCTTTCCATTAAACATCATATCTGATTTATTTGCATGTTTAATTACATACACAAAACTATTCATTGTAACGCGTTCATTAACAGCTGTAAAACCCATTAAAAGTAATAATTACTTTTATATAACATAGAGTTAAATTAAAATTAACATGTTTTAAGAATATCAAACTGATATAATGGAAATAAAAGGCAAAAGGTTTTAATGGTTTATTATTATATCGAATTAACAATAACTATAAGTTTAAAATCCGTGTACCGCTATTTTGTAGAGCTGATCTTATGACGTTAACCTGTGTAATAATATATTTAAAATCTTTATCAGCATTTTGTTAGCAATATCAGGTAAAAACATATTATATATATATATATATATATATATATATATATATATATATATATATAAATACCTTTAAGTTTTCCTTAGTACCATATGTTAAACTGAATTTTTATAACGTGTCTCACTAAAACACACTTTGTGAATGGATGAATATAAACACTCGATTACATACCTGTCATTAACTATTTTAGAAGTAATACAGAAAAACCTGAATTCTATTTAACAAAACATGTACTACAAAAAAATTTACATTCAAAACACAAATATTTTAAAAATTTTGCTAAGCAATTACTTTTAAATAATTGACTCTTCATAATAAAAAACTCATTAAACAGTGATTACATTAAAATACTTAAATATGTAACTTTATACTACATCTATTATTACATAGAGATGGGATTATTCTTAAATTTAATTGATTTCGATAGAGCTCTGGAAATACTACAATCTTGCTTCTTCTCTCGATATCAAAAAGCTATACTAGTGGTACATTAAGTAAGCATAATGGATACAGCTACAGTGCTAACGATTATTGATGTTTTTTGCATGCATGAGATTTTTGAATGAGACAGCCTGCAAGGTATAAGATAACTATACACATCTGAGATCAAACGAGATTTTGAGATACAATCTCCTCATCATCTGCACCTTGAACGATTATATTGTAACCTATAAAGGCTAATAACCCTAATAGTTTATCAGACATTATTACATGGACAAGGTTAGCTAAATTAACTGGTTTCAACACGGCTCTGAAATGCTCACCTTCAAATCTTTCAACTCGTTCGCAGAAGTTGTACCGTATTCACTTCCTTCAATTTTATCTGCATTCCGTTTCGAGACTGTAATACGTTTTCTAATACATAAACAGAATCTTCAATACTGTATACGTGTAGTAGCAAAACACATTAGCTAGTTAGTTTCACATCTATATTACTTTACATGCAGCCTGATCTTATCATAAATAAATACATCTGTCAAAAAGCTAATTAAACATAACTCCATGGACTGGGTATACAGCAACGTTCCAATTATAGCTTTTAGTCAACACAATAGTGCCTACAACTACATACAATCGACTAGCACTGCTTTAGCAGAGGATCAAACGAAAACACACATGACACACGCACGTACGTACACATGCACGCAATTCGCTCGCACGTAACGCACGCACGTTGCACGAGCTCGCACGCACACCGTACGCACGCAACGGCACGCTCGCACGTACAGAACGCGACGACGCTCGCACGCACGCAGCACGTCACGCACCACGCACGATCGCACACACACGCGCGATAGAAACACAAACGCGAAACGCACTAACAAAAACATCGCTACACACACACGAGACGCTACCACGAAAACGCTAACACTACGCAAACGCAACATACATGCGAAAATACGTAAAACGAAAACACGCAAATCGAACAAACAAAACACGCCAACACAAAAACACGCAAACGAAAACACGCTAAAGCGAAAAACTTGTAAACTGCATGAATCAAGACAGTGGAGCACCGTTAGAAAAAACAGTTTATTAACAAAATTGAAGGAAAGCTTAACGTTTGAAAATATGGATTATTATTATAAACAACAATACATCATTATTATTTAATAACATGCTTTATCGGTTCTTCTTCTTGAACCGTGATTCGTTGTCATCATCATCATGATTTTGAGATTTGCCCTTCACCCTATGTACTCTTCTTTCTCTTGAACCATCACCATCATCTTGAATGTGAGTACGTTCAGCTCAATTACGTCAATCGCTATTCATCATTATCTATGAACGGTTATGTCTGTAATTAGTTTATTAACAAGTCTATGTAAAATCTCTAATTGTACCGCTGATGTTGGCATCATAAACAGGAGAATACATTATAGATTATGCCTTCACTGATGACAGCTACACTTTAAAGAGAACATCACAGAAACTGAGTATACGTCAGCTAGCCTTGGGTCTGTGGCACGTGCTCGTCAATGTTCGGTAGAAACGGTTATCTTCGGGATAGTCTGATATTGACACGTAACCACACTCTAACGTCCTAGGGGCATGTTTCATAAATCTGAAACGCCTCTTATGATCGAGGTATTTTCTCCTAAGACGTCTTAGATGTATGATGGTTCACAGAAAAGAAAGCTATGACATAGGGTGCAAGGTGCAAATCTCAAATATTCAGGTAATGATGACAGATTATCACGGGTTCAAGAAGAAGAAGACAAACTCGAATAAAGCATGTTATTAAATTAATAATGATGTATTGTTGTTTATAAGGTAATAATATAATATATTCAAAAAAACGTTGAAGCTTATCTTAATTTTGTTAATAAACTGTTTTTTTCTAACGGTGCTCCATACTGTCTTGAATATCATGTTTGCAAGTTTACATTTTTCGCTTTAAGCGTTTTCGTTTGCGTGTTTTGTTGGCGTGTTTTAACGTTGTTCGATTGTCGTGATTCATGTTTATTAACTAATTTTGTAATGTCTTTGCGTTTGCGTATTTTGTGTTGGCGTCGTAGCGTTTTCGTCTGTGTTTGTGTTAGCGTGTTTGAGTTTGTGTTAGTGTGTTTTCGCGTTTGCTTTTCGGCTGTGTGTGTGTGTGTGTGTGTGTGTGAGTGTGTGTGTGTGTGTGCGTTACGTGTGCGTACGTCGTGCGTGCGTGCGTGCGTACGGCGTGCGTGCGTGGCTAGAAGTGCGTGCTTGTACCGAGCGTGAGCTTGCGTGCGTGTACGTGCGTGCGTGCAGTCGAGCTCGTGCGGCGTGCGGTGTACGTGCGAGCGTGCAATGCGTGCGTGTTGTACGTGCTGCAGCGTGTTTTCGTTTGATCCTCGTGCGAAGCAGTGCATAGTCGGTTCGTAGTAGTTGTAGTGCACTATTGTGGTGACGTAAAGCTATAATTGGACGTTGCTTGCAACAGTCCATGGAGTTATGTTTAATTAATGCTTTTATGACAGATGTATGTTTGATTTATGATAAGATAAGGCATGCATGTAAAGTAATATTAGATGAAACTAACTAGCTAATGTGTTTTGCTACTACGTATCACAGTATTGAAGATTCTGTTTATGTATTAGAAAACGTATTACAGTCTCGAAACGGAATGCAGATAAAATTGAAGAAAGTGAATACGGTACAACTTCTGCGAACATGAAAGATTTGAAGCGTGTGCAGCATTCCAGAGCGTGTTGAAACCAGTTAATTTAGAGTAACCTGTCCTGTAATATGTCTGATAAACTATTAGGGTTAATGTGCTTATAGGTTACAATATAATCGTTCAAGGTGCAGATGAGAGATGTATTCAAAAATCTCGTTTGATCTCGTGGATGTATAGCTTTTCTTAAAAAATACCTGCGAGGCTGTCTCATTCAAAAATCTCATGCATGCGAAACATCAATAATCGTTAGCACTGTAGCTGTATCCTATTATGCATTAATGTACCACTAGTATAGCTTTTTGATGTCGAGAAAGAAGCAAGATTGTAATTTCAGAGCTCTATCGAAATCAATTAAATTTAAGAATAATCCCATCTCTATTAAATTTGTAGGTACATGTGTTTGTTAAATACGAATTCAGGTTTTTCTGTTACTTTCTAAAATAGTTAGACAGGTATGTAATCGAGTGTTTATATTCATACATTCACAAAGTGTGTTTTAGTGAGACACGTTGTATAAAAATTTCAGTTTTAACATATGGTAGCGTGGAAGGAAAAACTTCTAAAGGTAAGCGTATTATTTTTAATATATATATATATATATATATATATGTGTGTGTGTGTGTATATATATATATATATATATATATATATATATATATATATATATATATATATATATATTTTACCTGATATTGCTAACAAAATGCCGATAAAGATTTTTAAATATATTATTACACAGGTTAACGTCATAAGATCAGCTCTACAAAATAGCAGGTACGCACGGATTTTAAACTTATAGTTATTGTTAATTCGCGTATATAATAATAAACCATTAAAACCTTTTGCCTTTTATTTCCATTATATCAGTTTGATATTCTTAAAACATGTTAATTTTAATTTAACTCTATCTTATATAAAAGTAATTATTACTTTTAATGGGTTTTACAGCTGTTAATGAACAGTTACAATGAAATAGTTTTGTGTGTATGTAATTAAACATGCAAATAAATCAGATATGATGTTCTAATGTATAGATGGTGGCTGTTTAAGGATCTGCCTATACATAAAGCATCATTGCATTAGGGTAGAAATTATTTATTATTTCACGTCATATTTAATTAGACTTTAATGCATTCAGTTTGATCTGTAATCTGATTTCCGCAAACTGTAAGACATAATTTCGGCTGATTGATTGAGTTTTATCTGATGATCGAACGTGATTTGTTTGAGATTGATTAATTAATTGATTTGTTTGTGCGTGTGTGAGAAAGAGGGAGGAAGAAACAAGATAGAGCAAGAGAGGTTTGCATTATCATCTTCAGAAAATGTTCATTAGTCTTTACGCCACTAGATGGTAAAATCAATTTTCTACGAGCCCTTTGATCAATCCGTTACGAACCTCTTAATGAATTTTATACAAATTAATCGCTGTAAGAATTAACACATCAATATCCAACCAAATAAGCAGTTAATTATTTATAAAAAATTACGGTTAACAAGATTCCATTAATAAATTTAGGTAAGTTTAGACATTTCATTTACATGGAAAAATATAAATTTTTTAATTGATTTAAAGGCTTTGCATTGTTCAGTATGCTATTAAGCAGAAGATTTATTTAATCAATCCAACAGTTTAAGTCAAGACTTAGCCAATTAGAAGATCCTCCTAGCAGTCAAAGGTATTGTTTAAAAATGGGTTGAAAGAACATAAAACAAAAAAAAAAAAAAAAAAAAATTTTTTTTTTTTTTTTTTCCTACCTTCAGATGTACCTCTTCGGACACTACCAGTTTCAACAAGACGCTGATGAATATTGGAGAAGGTTCGACTATCTGGTAAAGCACGATTGGGATATCTCGGTGATAAATCCGTCTGGCTTTTCTTCATTGCCATCAGCGAGGCCATACACATAATGCATATCAGCCATTTCAGCAATTGTATACGTCATCATTATTAACAAAATTATACAAAACAATGGGAAAAGTTAATTTGCAGTGACTTAAATTGAACTAGAAAACGTCACATGGAAAAAGCAAGTGTCATTTTGAAAGGCAACTAGACTTATCGCGAAATTGTTATTTCATTCATTGAATAAGTTTTCTCGTACAATACAACGGTTTTTATTTTATTACTCCCAAATGAAACATTCTAGGAACATAATTCAAGAGAGCTTTTATTTTTCAAATTGAACGAGGAATTAAAATGTAATTTTGTTTTTCAAGAAATCAGTGGCGTATCATTTTTTTTCTTCAAAAATATCCAAGTGAGTGCCCGTACGCACGCCACTGCAGAAGCTGGAAATTAACTTCGTATCGAAAAATATCCACTTTCATGCACTCTAGCTTCGTACTAAGTTTCATTGGAAAATGTTGAGCGGTTTAGAAGATATCAATTAATTTTCGTATTTTTCGTGTAACTTTGACACCCGTATTTCCGTAACGGTACAGTTTAGGATCGTACTTTATTAAGCAAATTATAATTATTTTTGCGTGTAGATTCATCCACTTCAATATTCGCATATCATTAAATAAGACCCTGTATATATATATATATATATATATATATATATATATATATATCAGGGTAATTACAAATGATGTTCCTGATTTCAATTATAAATATTACTGGATTAACCTGTTTTAAGACCATTTCAGTTGGTACCACTGGAAAGAAAAACTCATAAAGTTTTGTTTACATTGATTTAAGTACGTATCAGCTATTTGTTAAAGTCAATTGTTGTCAATTCTGTAATGGCTGAATTTGAAGACAGGAAAGCATTTTATGTGTTGGATTATCACATCGACCAATCAGTTATTAGTGTGCAACGTTACTTTAGAACCAAATTTAATGAAGATCCTCCTAGCAGTCACAAGTGGTACTTGAATTTTAAGAGAAATTGGTGCATTTGTGAAAAGAAATCAGTCAGTAAACAATGACGCTGTAGAGCAGGTAAGGAAAGTTTTACGCGTAGTCCACAGAAATCTACTATTAAATGCAGCAAACAGCTTGGTATACCACAGCCAACAGTTTGGAAAATTTTACGTAAACGTATAAATTTCAAGCCTTACAAACTTCAGCTTGTTCAAGCATTAAAACCAAAGAACAAAATTCTAAGACTTTCTTTTGTGAGAACATGTAGGCATTGATGGAAAATTGAAACTGTGTAAAATTTTAGTCTTTAGTGATGAAGCCACATCCCACTTGTGTGGTACCGTGAACAGACATAATGTCATAATATGGGGTTCGGAGAACCCACACACCTACATCTAGCACTTACACTCCGAAAGTTAATTTGTCTTGTACTATCATTTACAACAAAGTGTACGGACCTTTTTCTTTGTTGGACAAACAATAAATGGAATGAATTTTGGACATGATGACAGAATGGCTTCTACCGAAATTAGAACGAGAATCCCTAAACTTCATTCTGAACTTCAAAATCGGCTGCCTGCAGATGAATCGGCCGTGCAGATCCAAGTGATGGTGCACTCTTGAACTGGCCACCAAGATCTTCGGACATCACCCCTGTGATTTTTTCTTGTGAGGATACATCAAACATAAAGTGTATACACCACCAGAAAGCATACCTGAGATCCAACAACGGATTACCAGAGCTATGGAAACAATCGACCTGAACACTCTTAAAAAATATGGCAAGAGCTTGATTACACGCTTAACATCTGTCGTATCACAAGGGGTTTCCATATGGAACATTTATAATTCTTGGCACCTGGGATGAAACTTTTAAGTTTTTCTTAAAATGTAACCATTTTATTTTTTGTATGATAAATAAAACTAGATTTATGTGCACTTGAAATCATGAACATCACTTGTAATAACCCTGTATATATATATATATATATATATATATATATATATATATATATATATATATATATATATATATATATATATAGTGTCCCAATAGTACGTATTCGGTGGATAGCTTTTAGCCATTAAACTTAGAAGATAAGTTTAAATACGAAAGTTGTCTATTTTTATAAGCTGCATAATCTAAAAATAGTTTGGTTTCTACAGGGTATATATATAAAAGCGGTACAATATAGAACTTTTGATTTTAAATAGAACACCCTATATATTATTTTATTTTTCGATTCTCCTTATAATTTTACATCTTTTTATAAGAATTACTTACAAGCTAAATCTTACAGTTTTGAGATATTTGCAAAGTTAACTAAAACTGACATTTTTATGTAGTAATTCAAGTAGGCGTATCTCAGTTATTTTTAAAGATAAAAAAATAATCTTTGGTATAGAATTTATTCATACATCAGCTTACTTTAATCTATTGTCAAAATTGGATTTCAATATACAGAGTGATCACAAAAATTAATTCAATAACAAATTTGAAAATGCTATAGCTTCATTTTTTTAAATGGCACACCCTATATTTTTTTAATACCTTGTCTTCGTCTATTAATCGGCTTTCATTTCTATTGAATATGTTCTATACCTATCTCTTATAGTTTTGGAGATATTTAAGTTTGTTCAATTTTTTCGTTGATAACACTGAGGAAGAGTAAAATTAGTCGGTCAAAGAAAGCTATGAATACATAATAAACTAAAAAAAACATATTAACTGAAATACAAACACTTTAAATTATAATAAATGATCAATGTGACCACCATTTTGTTGCTGGCAAACATGAAGTCTTTGAATAAACGGGTGATCACAAAAATTAATTCAACAACGTAAATTTGAAAATGCTATATCTTCATTTTTTTAAATAGCACACCCTATATTTTTAACGCCTTGTCTTCGTCTATTAGTTGGCTTTCATTTTTATTAAATATGTTCTGTACCTATCTCTAATAGTTTCGGAGATATTTAAGTTTGTTCAATTTTTTTCGTTGATAACACTGATGAAGAGTAAAATTAGTCGGTCAAAGCAAGCTGTGGATACATAAGAAACTAAAAAATATTAACTGAAATACATAAATTGTAATTATAATCTAAGACAAGCTGATCGTTTGGATCTAATATGGCAATGGTTCTTTTTGGAGAACAGATTACCAAAAGTTCCAACTATTTCTCGACTAATGCTTGGAAGCAATACCAACCTTTCAACCTTTATTGATACCTCACACAGTTCGTCCCATATTTACAAGTATTTGGTAAAACAAAGGTTTTAGCACTGTAACAAACCTTTTATGTATGTTTAAAATTCACGTTCTTATTGGCAACTTAAGTGCGTTTCATGTAGCGTTAGTTGCACACCTTATTGGTGTAAAATCCCTATTTAGTTCTTTCACTAAATTATTTCAATTATTATTTACTGCACATCCTTTCCACGCTTTAAGTCATTTTCGGTCATTACGCAGGGTTACTTTGAGCGTCCTTCATTCATTACTTGAACTACGTGTTTAAGTAGAAGCCATTTTCGCTTTGTTTAATTCTTTATTTAGAGTGCCACATTTATATGGTGAGTTATTAAAATTATCATTCGGAAATTTGAGACATCTACTTTTTAGGCAACTCGGTTTTACTCATACTGTTACCACTTATTTTACTATGGGCTTAATTTTATAACGTTAACTTTGCAAGATGATGCAGTGGCTTTGCTAACACGAAGTGGAATTTCAATTGCCAAATTTTACTTTGAACCATACAAAATCAATTCAGTTTGGAGGTTTATAAAGAAATTTCTATATATTTAGAATTACCAGCATCAATCTGATGTTTACTTAATTTCCATCAAAATTGCGCAATAAATTTAAAATGATGAGTAGACAGCATTCCTTATCTGCTGAAGTTCCAGTGATACCCAAAATGTAAAAGAAATTACTTCAGGTATTTCATATTGTTAATTAATTCATACCACAGTTTAAGGCGGTTAATTAAGAATCACTAACATTAGTTTTTAAGAGATCATCCTTATAATCCAAATTAAGTATCCTAATAAAACTCACTGTTGTCATTATTTTTTACTTGTTATTTTTATGAGTGTTTGTGACTTTTCTATTTTTAAGGTTTATTTGTTCCTTAAAAACAAATTGGCGTCCGAGATTACATTACTTATTTTCAGATTTGAAGCAACACTTTTTTTTTGTAAAGCGAAAATATCTAAGCAATTCTATTTTTGTTAATAAGCAAAGCAAATGTGATTGAACCTGGACCTATTAATCTACCGACGAGCAATGTGGCATAAAATTTTCTAGTTATCCATTATTTTCAAAAGCTAATTATAGCTCTGGGCTAGATGTATTTAATAATAAGTGGATGAATTATCTTTACGACCCCGTTTAAGTTTACACTGACACCAGAGCGAGGGACGTTGATTTGCAATTTATTGAAGTTGCGCTTATTAACATACCTATTGTTTTGATATTCATTTAATTAAATTGTCAATTATCTTTGTGTATGTTAATGTTGTATTTGTGTTAGATACCTTCGCTTGTGTATGTTGCAGTTCTGAACATTGTTGACAACCATATATATTCTAATATTTGTGTTTACGATCATTGTAACATTGTATTTTGTGTCTATTTGAATTTGTCATTTATTACCATGTCGAATATTGTGGTAGATGCTTTACGAAGCAATGAATTGTTAGTGGAACTTAGACATCGCCATGTTGTCGAAGCGGAAAAGTTATCAGTGGACGAAAAGCGCAAAATTTTAAGACATAAATTAAATATGGAGAAAATCGATCCAAGTTTATTTGATTCGTATAAGAAAGTCGAAATAAATCAAACAGAAGAATTAGTTTGTTTAAAAGAAAAACTTTTTCATATTCAATAATTAATTAATTGTATAAAGTTAAACCAACGAAATGTGAGTTTCTTAAATTAAGTACTCGTTTGTTACATATTTTAAAGCGTTTGAATTATATGTGCTTTTACATGATCAATTACTTTCACTATGCCATGACAATAGTGATTTAATCGATTCAATTAATCACAATTTACAGTTAAATAGTGATTCACCATACCTTGATAATTCTAACATTTCTATGTCAAATAGTGACCCAGTCAAAACTTCAATAAACATTCCTACTAAGGATTTTTCAAAATTGAATAAGAACTTAAATATTTCTAGAAATTATGTTCCTGTTTATAAATTAAACATAAAATTTAATGGTACTGAACAAGAAGTTTTCATTTATACAGCGGTGTGAGGAATTAATGCTTGTTCGTAATATCTCAAAGTCAGATATGTTACTATCAGGAATTGATCTATTTTCAGGAAAGGGTTTGACGTGGTTTAGAGCCATTAGGTCTCAAATAAATTCTTGGTATGAGCTTATTATTAGCGACTTTGACCCGAAGGACATGAGACGTTTTGTTAAATGAAATTATAAACAGGAAGCAGACTTTTGATGAAATTCCAACCATCTTTATTTCCGAAATGATTAATTTATTCTCTCAATTAGACATTTATCGATATGTTTCATCTTGTTGATTTATGTAAAAAGTTACAACAGGTTAAATTATAAAACTCTAAATTTAAATACAATTCAAATTATGAGTTTCAAAAGCAACTTGAACACAAATCAAAATCTTTTACTTCGAATCCAAACAGTAAACCTAAAATTAATTTTACTGATGCTAAACCGAAAATTTGAAATTCCACATTTAAAAATTCTGAAAGCAATACAGCTAAACCAACAACAACTTGTTTCAAATGTAAACAGTTAGGACATACTTATCACACCTGTGACAGTGATGTTAATGTTACCTTTTGTTACAAATGTGGTCATTCCGACGTAACTTTTACTAATTGCAAATTTTCAAAAAACTGTTAATTGGGAAGTGTTCTGTTAGTCCACACATTCCTAACAATTTTACAGAGACTGACAAACGTGTTAGGAAAGAATTTGGCTAATTACAGTAAATAAATTTTATGGAACTCCAAAAACATGTTCTGAATCTGTTGAAAAAAGGAATGATGTTAGACCTTTTATTAATGTAAAAATTTGTAATGAAAATTTTGTTGCTTTATTAGACAGTGGAGCTACTGTTACAATCTTAGGTAAGCCCGCTATGTATTTAATTGATAAATATGATTTAAAATTAAATAGGAATTCACCTTTTTCATCATTAATTATTGCCGATGGTTCCTTACAATCAATTTTGGGAAGCGTTGATTTATCTTTGACTATTAATTATATTAAAAAAACAATTTCAGTTATTGTTTCTGAATCTATTACTACTGCACTTACTTTGGGGATAGATTTTGGTCAATTATTTGAAATTAAAGCTGATTTTGGTGAAAATTCTTTTGGTGCAAATTCTGCGGAGACAAACTTTTCAATGATTAAAGGTATAGATGATCTTAATACCGATTAAATTTCTGAACTGAACCAAGTTATTGACCTTTTTAAAACCTTAGCAAAAAAAAATTGCGTAAAACCAATCAAGTTTTTCATACTGTTAATACTGGTGATGACATACCAATTAAACAACGATATTACCCTTTATCTCCTGCAATGTTGGAACATGCAAATAAGGAAATTGACGAAATGTTAGATCAAGGAATTATTAAACCCAGTTCTTTCCCTTGGAATTCTCCAATGGTTTTAGTTAGAAAGAAGTCAGGCGAGTTTAAAGTCTGCTTCGATGCAAAGAAATTAAATTCAATTACTAAGAAAGATGCTTACCCATTACCATTTTTAAATGACATTTTGGATAAATTACGAGATGCTAGGTGTTTAACTTAAATAGATTTAAAAAAGGCTTTTTGGAAAATTCCTTTAGATTGAGAACGTTCTGAAAAAACTGCTTTTACTGTTCCACGTAGAATACACCGTTATGCCAATGGGACTTACCAACGCTCCCAGTACTTTACAAAGATTTATGGACTCAATTTTGGGTCTTGATTTATCCCAATCGGTTTTTGTCTATTTAGATGACATTATTATATTTTCGAGTACATTTAAAGAACATATTTCTATTTTTAAAGAAGTTTTTTAAAGGCTTAATGATGTTTAATTAGATATTAATTAGATAAAAGTGTGAAGTATGAAGTTAAACGTTTTATCGGAATGTGTTCATGGTATAGGCGTTTTATTAATGATTTTTCTACAGTTTTAGCTCCAATTCACGATTTAATACAGGAAAAGAAATCTCAAAAGTTTCATGGACCAACGAAGCTAATGATTCATTTTTAAAAATTAAAGCTTTATTTGTAGATGCTCCTATTTTAGCGAGCCCAGATTTTTCAAAATCATCTTATTTACAACGCGATGCCTTCAATTGTGGTGTTGGCTGTGTTTTAACCCATAGTGAGGGAGAAGGCGAAGTTGTTATTGTTTACGGTTCTCGAACTTTAAATAAAGCCGAGCAAAATTATTTTATTACTAAGCGAGAGTTACTTGCTGTTATTTTTGAAATTCAAAAGTTTAGACCTTATATTGAAGGCACCCATTTTAAAGTCATTACTGACCATCGTTCACTAATTTGGCTCAATAATTTAAAAGATCCTTCAGGTAGATTAGCCCGATGGAGTGTTAAACTACAACAATTCGATTTTGAAGTCATTCGTAGGAAAGGTAAATTAAATGTTGTTTCTGATGCACTTTGAAGAGCGCCTTTAGAAGTTAACTCTTTAGTATTTTCAGCTATAGATTTAGACGATTGGTATAAGAAACTGTTAATTTTAACATTTTGAAAAATACTGAATTATTTCCCAATTGAAAACGATAAGCTTTACAAATTTATTTCAAATTATTTAAGCATTGAATCCAATTTCGTTGAATGGAAATTAGTTGTTCCTAAATCTTTAATGAAAATTTTATGATGTTCCTACATCAGCACATTTTGGTGTTTTTGAAACTTTTTCGAAAATGAAAGAATTTTATTATTGGCTAAAAATGAAATCAGACATTTCCAAATGTATTAGAAATTGCAATATTTGTAATCAAATTTTTCACAATTTTCATTATGGTTTTATGTCTAATCTACTAAATTTTCACCTTCCTTTTTGGCGTTTTGTCGAACTGTTCCGATTACTGGAGATTTTTATGGTCGATTAAAAGATTTTAAAAGGATGAGTTATCAATTAACAACGGTGAACAATTGGTTCAAGATGTAAATGAACTTTCACCAATTTTTAAGAATGTAAAACAAAATTTACATACAGCTTACGAACGAAATTCCAAATCTTACAATTTGCGACGTCGTCCATTAAAATAAACGTCAGCGATTTAGTTTGGAAAAAGAACTTTACTTTATCGGATCCGACAAAAAATTATAGTCAAAGGTGAGCTCCAAAATTTATTGAAGCAAAAGTTACTGAAGTGTTAGGTCCAACCACGTAGCGATTGGCCACTCTTAATGATAAATCTTTAGGTATTTTTTATGTTAAAGATTTAAAACCACATTAAATCGAAATTATTTTTAGTCAATAGTATTTTTGGGAATGTTACGTTCTAGTTTTCTTACATGTACTTTGATTATTTTTCAAAAGTAATTTGAATGTATTTTATGCTTATTTCGCACCTTATTTTATTTATATATTATGTGGCCTTGCAAACCACTTATTTTATTTTTGCTACAAATATTTAGCAGGATTGTTGTTATTTAGATCATCTTGTGCAACTTATTTTGCCGATTTTTTGAGACATTAGTTCTCAGGTGAATTATTTTCATTTATTGGATTTACAACTTACTATTGTTACAATAGTAAAAATTGAAATAACCATTTTGAGTTTACCTCTGATCGTTATTTAACGTGAAATTTTCAAACTCTTAACCGTTTTAAAAATACTAGAATTGTTTAAATTCTTTTTATGATTCTTGATTTGTCTGGTGTTCTGAACTTGATTTTGTGTAGGTTCACATCGTGTCAACTTAGTTATCATTTCACATTCCGACTGTGACTTCCTGATTATGACGCATGAGTACTTTAGGGGGGGGGGAGTGCATGTGTTCGTAAGAGTGCCCAATCCATTCCACTAATATGCCATGATTGATATTGACTCATATGCCGAACGTGACTGTGGTAGTTTTGTTTTGTGCCTAGGGGGCTTGGTTGGAGACCACCGGAGAAGGGTAGTGGAACCGCTGTCTCTCGGCCTCAATTCTCGGGATTTTATCGTTTGTTACAGGTATTGCATTTTGTTCCTCAAAACCCACCAGCTTAAAGTTTTGCTTTACTTTATTTAAGGTTTTGGATCAAATTTTGATAAAATATTTTTATTAGCTTAGTGTTTCGAATCTCCGTTTTGGTGATCTCCAAGTCCAAATTTTAGGGGGGGGTGTAACAAACCTTTTATGTATGTTTAAGATTTACGTTCTTATTGGCAACTTAACTGCATTTCGTGTAGTGGTAGTTGCATACCTTATTGGCGTAAAATCTGTATTTACTTCCGAATCAAAACCTTGTTGGACGACCTCCTGGAATAGCAGAGCACCAATCTATCCAACAACCAGGTTAAAATTAGTTTTAAACAAAATAACAAGGACTGCTAGTTAAAATCAACACAAGAAAAAGACTACAAGAAATCATAATCGCATCACACTTTGGTCTGGATGAAAACCAGTTTTCGAGCAATTTTTGGACTGCAGAACTAACATATTGGAAATCACTTAGGAACAAAATCACATTAGGTCATTACTATAAATCGCATGGAGATTTGCAAAAAATCACTTAGCAAACCCAGTATACCTTCACAAATCAAACGCAGTATGGACTTTAGTAGTGTTGATTGTGAAAAGGCTTTTAATAATCAACACACTATCCATTATACTAATTTTTTGTGGAAATAGTAAACCCCACTAGATCTGTTAGTGAAATACTTAATAAATTTTTCTAAATATTACATGTACATTATGTCAATTAACAGCATAAAACAAGATAATTATACACAATCGCTTAAAATGGCCTTCATCCACGGACAGAAGAACAGAATCATGTTCGGTTTCATTTGGCATAAGGGAACGAGAACAACCATAATTTTCAAAGCAGTGGACTATAAATAATGCTATCTGTTTACTAGGAAGCAATGGGGATCTTACATAGAGTACAGAACTTTGTAGTCAAACCGTGTAATCTCATTATGTTTGCAACGCTAAGATAACGAAAATAAAAAATAAAACAACACACACACACACACACACACACACACACACACACACACACACACAAAACACAAACACACACACAACACACACGCACAACATACAAACACACCACACTCACACAGACACTCAGACACACAGAACAAACACACAGACACACGGAACACAGAACACAAACACACAGAACACAGACACACAGAACACAGACACACAGACACACAGACACACAGGCACGCAGGCCACAGACACACAGACACACAGACACAAACACACAGACACACAGAACACAACACAGACACACAGAACACAGACACACAACACACAGACACACAGAACACAGAACACAGACACACAGAAACAAACACAGACACACAGACACACAGACACAGAACACAGAACACAGACACACAGAACACAGACACACGAACAGAAGCCACCGCACCCGCACCGCACGCACCACGGCCCCACGGCGCACACCACACACACCACACCACACACACAAACACACAGCCACACCACACAGCCACACAGACACAGACACACAGACACACAGACACACAGACACACAGACACACAGACACACAGATAACAAGACAGACACACAGACACACAGACACACAGAACACAGACACACAGACACAGACCAAACACAGAAACAGACACACAGACACACAGACACACACACACATGCACACAGGCGCACAGGGCAAGGCCACAGATGCCAGACGCACAGAGCACAGACGCACAGACGCACAAGACAGACACACAGACACAAGGGTTGGCGAAACTTTGTGCTTCGTAAAATGAAATGATTTAGCGATAGTGAAAAAAAATGTCCTTTGCATAACCTTCTATACCTGCACATGTATATGTATATTGGAAGGTAAAAATGAATGGTGTTTTCTCCTTAATAAGACGGTATAAGAATATACTGAGTGTGACATTTACAGAAATTAAAATTTTTCATTTGAAGATATACGAATTTAGACGGTCTCCCTGTATAATAATTTATCAATATTGAGCAAGACTAAGTTAATATAAAAAATATGGGAATTTTACTACTCGAATGACCTAGAAATTGCCCATTTATGGACTACAAAAATGCTTATTGTCATCCATAAGTGCAAATTTCTTAAAAATTATAATTTTTCAACCCAAGTTTTATATGACAAAAAAAGCCTTTCATTAAACACGGAGAATTCAAAAACAAAATTAAGTGTAAGGTATTCCCTTTAATAAATACACTTTTTCTTATATCACTATTTTGTCACACCCTGTATAATTCTAAGTATTTCAAAAAAAAGCTTGTTTGCTTCCTCTACCCTACAAACGATGTGATTGTGATACAAATAAAAAACAGTTAAGCAAATAAATTTACTTCTCTATCGGAATGTTATACGTACAATAATAGTTTGCAAAAATTAGGTATTAAGAAAGTTGTATCTATTTTTTTAGAAACTGTACGAACTTCAAGTAAAGATTCGGTGCATTAGATTATGAAAAGTTCACTATTATGCAATTCGCAAATTTATCATCTTGAAGTGGTTTCGATCGATAAACTCAAAAATTTCCATAAAAATAGCATTCGGTAATTTTATACAAAAAATCAGGTTTCTAGTGCGTTTAAAACTAATAAAATGGGCAAACATAGCTACTGTAAACAAGCAATTCAAACTGGTTTAAAAATTTCGAAATAAGGATTTCACTATATTAGAATAAATATTGCACCACTCAAGTTTTATTAAATATATTTTTACATAAATAAAATAAATATATGAAATTCACAGTCACGAATAATGGAAATTAAATTATATAAATTACTTAATCAAATTTACTTAAAAACGGTGCTATTGATGTAATATCTTCACAGTCTGGAATCATTTTTCCTTTGAATTTAACACAAGCATCGGCACACACTTGTCCCTCAAAATATGGTCCAAACATTTTTTTACATTGCACACAATTTCTTATGCATATACCTATAAAGTAAAAATTATACACATTGTACTGATGATGCACTATAACGAATTTCAACGAAACGTACCTATTGGATTGGCATCTATAATAAGGAATGTGGCGAAACACAGTATATAAATACGAAAAACTGATTTCAAAAAGTATGCCATACCTACAAAAATTTAAGTTTTATTAAACATTTTTTAAGGTACCTATTGGGTATATTTCCGCCACTACGTCGTTGTCGGTAATGTTTCCAAAGCAATAAAAAACAAAGAGCACGTGTTGATACTCCCTACCTTCTTCCAATATTTAATCAATTTCTAATTAAACCAGTTTAATTAAAATTCATACCGTATATATCTGTCGTTGTCGTACTAACGACAAGAATTACATATGAGAAACGAAAAAGGAAACGTCGACAAAGAGTAAGATTTTTTTATATCCGACAAGGACGTGGGACCCGGATATCTGAGTGCCATTTCTCTTATTTCCGCGATATTATTAATTTATGCCTCAAATAAAAGAAATAAACA
Source organism: Vesta saturnalis (assembly GCA_036346205.1). Lineage (NCBI taxonomy): Eukaryota > Metazoa > Arthropoda > Insecta > Coleoptera > Lampyridae > Vesta > Vesta saturnalis. The sequence goes on along the minus strand of JARFJB010002505.1, from coordinate 531,978 downwards.
GTTTGGGGATTTTTCTAACTGATGACGCTTTTCATAAGCAAAGGCCAAATAAAATTTCATCATATCACCTTACTTACTTGTGTTAGTACTTTTACAATTATTATAGATTCCTGAATTGTTATGCCTACTAATACGACTACTACATTGAGATGCAAACAATTCTGCCAGTTTTGTTCATGCCATTTTTAAATAATTCTTAACAACATTTTCTTCCTTCCTAATTTCCACGTTTAAAAATAGGATACACTAAACAAAATTCCAAAACGATATCACCTTGTCTTATTCATCAATGCTAAATTTCATTACTACTTCTAATTAATGAGTCTAAATTAAATTGAACGCCAACACATTATATTCAATTTCGAGGTGTTACTACCTTACCAAAAATTTTTTTTACTATTATTAGGTATTAAAATGTCATTACACAAAATAATATCGGTATTACCTTACAGCGTAACTGCAAATTTTCTTGTAGCTATTCAGGAACTAAATAAAAATTGCCTTGTTTCTTTCATTTTATACAGTTTCTACTAAAAGTATAGACAGTGGGATGCCTAATATGGTTTGTTTGCTAAATATAATTAACAACGTTGCTTTTAAGACAAAATCTGATTTCAGCAATAGAAGCAATTTTTAGATACAAATGTAGTTCTACAGTAATAATTATTATTTTTGGAAAAAATGGTTGTTTAAAGGTATGATCTTTTATTCAGAAAACAATTTATCAAGTGCAACGAAGTATATTATTTCCATAAAAGTGAAATTCATGGATGTTCAGTACGTGCAACTACACTGAGTAAATCTACAATAAGCGCAATTTCGTACGCACCGCTCATTTAAATCCTCTGAAAAAATGAATTTTATCAGTTAGAGCATCGTTAGTGCAGAAATACCAGCGGAGGTATTCTAAAAAAATGTTGGCATGGGTAAGAAGATGGTACACCAACCCAATTTGAATATTTACTATGTATAAGGTTTATGCGTTGGTACACTTAAGGTTTTTGTTAGTGCAATATTTCTTTTCGAGAAACTAAAAGAAGTCATGAGCTGGGTTGGTAAAATGCTACCTTACCCAATATAGCTGTAGTACGAAGTTTAATCGTTAGCGCAATTCTAACAGTTATTTAACTTTCAGTTTATGACAAAACACAGTGCTTAATGAAAAATTAAACTTATCAACTGACAATAATTCTGTAACAGTTAATGTGTTGCTGTATACTAAATAAGAACATTTTCTTGTCAAACGTATAATTCATTTTTAAACTTCCTAGTAATGGAAATATCTGTCTAAAATACGTTTCCTTCAAGACTATACCGATCTCAACAGGACGAAATGCAAGATTGAAATGAGCCACGGTCTTAGGAAGGGACATTTTTCTATGCGCACCCAACCCATATTCGTCGATTAATGTCTTTTTAATCTGTTTTGAGGATAACAAATCAATTTCTTGGCAGGATTCAACATCCTCTTTCCCCTCCTTCCTCTCCTTCTCTTTCCTCTTCCTTTTCCTCTCCTCCTCCCTCCTCTCCTTTTTCCTCTCCTCCTCCCTTCCTCCTCCTCCCTCCTCTCCCTCCCCTCTCCTTCCTCCCTCCTCCTCTCCCTCCTCCCTCCTCTCCTCCTCCTTCCTCTCCTCTCTCCTCTCCCTTCCTCTCCTCTCCCTCTCCTCTCCCTCCTCCCTCCCTCCCTCCTCTCCCTCCTCCCTCCCTCCCTCCCTCCTCTCCTCCCTCTCCCTCTCCTCTCTCTCTTATGCCAGTCGCTGGTGAAAGGTATTTTGCATTAATTCTAGATATTAGTTACAGTCCACACTATTGCCTACATTTTCTGTAGATTTCTTAAGTAATTTTACTATTAACATAAAACCTAACTTTCAGTTTTTATTTTAAAAATTGTAGCAAAACTATAACTCTTTTCTTAATCTTAGGTACTACGTCTATTTGTACTACTAGCTAAAGCTCTGAAGCAGTGAAGGTTTAATTGCGAGGCCTGTTTATGAAACCATCAACGTAAACCTTTAAAAATAATTTGGACTCAATACTGCCCCAAAAAAAATTAAATTCAACATCATGTTAAATATCTAAGCTTTCAATACTGTTACGGTATAAACAGGCAGTAAAACGGGTTTTTCTCGGCTGCTCAGGGGTTGGAGTGGCTAAGATGTTAATTAATTTTGCACTCCGAAGGATAGTTCACCACAGATAAGTCAAAATAGGGGTTGAAGTCCTCGTAAAAAACGGAAATGGGCGCCAGAGTATCTGGAAAGTCGCAATAAGGGTTGATTGGCCTAATTACGTAAGTTCACAGCTTGTCTACATACTCAAGTAACTCCCTTACCTGAAAGTAATTGCAGGTGGACCTGCGCCAGCAGATCTCCGCTACACCTGAAAGGCTATAAATATTCTTGCGCGCTTATTTAAACTAATTGCGTGCCCCACCAATAAATAAAACAATCATGCTACATGTGGAATCAGGCATAATACCACTAAGTTAAAAGAATGTGGCTACTCCTGAAATATGCATTAAAAATAAAAAGTTCTAACCACTTTTATACCCAACACTGATCGCGAATAAAAGTGAAAAGCCAAGTACAGTTGTTAGTAAGTTAAAGGAAGTATTACAACAACTCCATTTACAGTATCCTCCAGACATAAACGAAACTGAAATAAAAACTTAGTTTGGAAAGAATGGGAAAAGAATGGTGGGAAAACAGGCTTTTAAAGATACAATACCGACACCTCAAAAAAAAAAGTATCCCCAAATGACCAGAAAGGAAAGTATAGTGTTAACTAGAATCAAAATAGGACATACACAATTAACACATTCATACCTATTAAACAATAAGCCTCAATCAACATGCACATATTGCAAAGAAAAACTTACCATACAACACATCCTAGAATCATGTAGAGCACTGAAGGTACCAGAATAAGGTTAGGAGTTAACATCGGATTGCAGATGGACCTTAAAATCGAAAAAGGAAGAATTAACAATGTATTTCAATATCTTAAAGAGATAGGAATGTTCAACAAATTATAGAGTACAAGAAATAAGGAAGAAGAGATAATAGTATTCTAACAAACGGCTAATAACCTTGTAGTTGTTGTCGAATTTAAAAAAAAAAAAATCATTATTCTAAATAAATAATATGTCTAATTTTCAATGAAGCTTACAACTCCAAAGAAAACTACGAAATTTACTTTTCTCTAAACTTCAACCAGATGGAAGGATATTAACCAGATCGCCATAAAACACACTCAAATAACAAAATAATGCGTCAACGCAACACACTTTAAATACTAGGTTATAATAGATAATTACACAAAGCGTTGACAAACGGAAGTATTTCACTTTCTCAAAAATCACCAAAAATATTGATGTTAATTCTATGAATAATACAACTCAACTCGCAATTAGATGATGTACGGGGTTTCATCCAATTACAAAAAAAGTCCGTAAACCAAGAAATACATTACGATAACGCTGCCGTCAAATTACCATACAAAAATACAGTGAAATGACACCTAATCAGATCAATACAATAAATTTACATATTCGACAATCGAGTTGCGTATTCATGTACGTGGCGTGTCGTGTGCGTGAGCGCGTGCGTGTGCGTGCGCGTGTGGTGTGGGAGTGTGCGTGGCGCACGCGTGCGTTTGTGTGTGCGCGTGGACGTGGCGTTGTACGCGTACGTGTTCTCGCACGAGTACGTGAGAGTGCGTGCGTAATGTGAGCATGGTGTGCGCATGGGCGTCAACGTAGATATGTACGGTGCGTGTACCTGTCGTGCGTTCGCGTAACTTTGTGTGCATGTGGCGTGAAATGCGCGGGCGTGTGCGTGTGCGCGCGCATGCACGTGGTGGTGTGCGGCGGCGTGTGTGTGTGGAATTGGTGTGTGTGCGTGAGCTTGTGCGGTGCGTGTGCCTGAGCTGTGTGTGCGTGTGCGTATGCGTGTGGTGTGTGGTGTGCGTATGCGTGCGCGTCTGTGTGCGTGTACGCGTGCTGTGTGTGTGGTGTGCGTGTGGTGTGTGGTGGGGTGGTGTGTGTGCGGTGCGTGTGGTGGTGTGTGGTGTGCGTGGTGCGTGTGCTGGTGTGCATGTGCGTGTGCATGTGCGTGTCGTGCCACGTTCGGGTACTCGGTGTGTGCGTGTGCGTGGACGTCTGGATTAAGTGCGGTGCTTATGCGTTTCGCAAGTCCAATGCGCATGGCGTCCTCGTGGGCATTTGCGTGCGCGAGTACGTTGGTGCGTGTTACGCGTGTGCGCCTGCGCATTTGTGTACATGCCGTGCGGCTCGTTGTGTTCGTTGTGTGTGCGGTTTGGACACGTGCATGTTGTGGTTGCATTGTGGTGTGTGTGCATGTACGTGTGGTGTGGTGAGGTTGTGTGTGTGTGTGTGTGTGTGGTGTGGTGTGGTGTGTGTGTGGTGTGTGTGTGTGTGTGTGCGTGTGCGTGTACGTGTGGTGTGTGTGTGTGTGTTGTGTGTGTTTGTACGTGTGGTGTGTGTCGTGTGCTGTACGAGTGCGTGAGCGTGTGTGTTCTTGTGTGTGTGTGTGTGCGTGTGCGTGTGGTGGTGTGGTGGTGTGCGTGTGCTGTGGTGTGGTGTGCGTGTGCGTGTGTGTGGTTGCGTGTGCGTGCGTGTGTCCGTGTGCGTTGTTTGTGCGTATGGTGTGCTTGTGCGCATGTTATTGTTATTATATTTATTACACCAATATCAATATCAATAAAATATGAAAACACAAACATGTTGCTAACTAATTACTTAAAAGGTCAATAGTTTGTGTTTGTTTATATTTTGGAAATCATGTTGATTTTGGTACAATATGGCGATTCCATATCGCATTTTCATGCTGGTCAATGCTGCATAAAGCATTATTTGTGCACCAATGGGATTCAAAAATATTAACTGATCTTTTTCCCTTGTGTCATGCTAGGTTCTGTAAAATCCTACTTTACAGACGTGATGTATATGCTTTTCTGAAAGGTTTAGTGGGTTTGTCATTGATTTTCATGACTTTTGCTAGGTTTATTGGATGGTTAGCTAAAGTCTGGGATCTCGCGACCGTTTTGAGTTAATAATTTTTTGAAAGCTGTAAACTTGATGTCGAACTTCATTTTGCTTCGCTTATAAGCGAATAGACCTCCAACTGGCTCGCCGTCGGTTTGGTCGCTGCTGTAGCCTCCCACGCACGATAAATAATGGGAATATTGAAGTGATTTTCGCAAAGCTCGAACTTTGTAGATACGTTGATTTCGTTATTATTAAACATGAAATCTCAACTCGCTGACTGTAGAGATGTTTATAATGCTCCAGCTTTCCAGTTTAACTGTTGAAAAATATATATCATGTAAAGTCATAGCTGAATAGCTGATGTTTGGTGAAATGATAGTTTACCTTATCAGTTACATGAAAAATATAGGCCGCTGCGTTTATCGCGGTTAAAAGTGCTCCGCTGACTTGTTGAAGTTGCACCGCATCGCCGAGCGCTCGGGCGCGTTGCATCTTTTACCTCATCAGCTGAGAACTATTAAACCGCGACAAATGCAGCGGGCTATTATTTTTGTATAACTGATAAGGTAAACTATCATTTCACCAAATATCAACTATTCAGATCCGACTTATTTATCTTTTTTCCATGTTTTAAGTATTGCTATTAATATATTATTCGGAGATAAATTTTTATCGTGCAAATTATGCACAAAGGAGACAATCGTGATAAAAATGATATGATTATATCATTCACTTGATAAAAATGTTGTATGTAATATGTATAAATAATATAAAATTGTTAATATGTTATAAAGTGCATATTAACTGAACCGAGAAATTAAACACCGTCGCTTGGCTCATTTGTAGAAATTTTGGCAAGCTTTGAAAATTTTGTTTGAACCTATTGCGAGGCAGTATAGTTTACAATCTCTTTCTCCAATAACGCTAATTCTCCGTATACTCAAATTTATTGTCTCTTAGCTTCAGTTGCATACATTACTCGATTGAAGCAGCTTCGAAATTGTCAAATGCACCGTGTGAGCAAATAAGGACGGCCGTCGGCATATCTTCCAATCTGATTATAGTACAGATTTGGAAAAAAATTTATAATAAAAGTGGCCTCGAGAAACACTTAAAAATTATTTACAGAGGGCGTAATTGAATACCAAAATTTTAAAAAGCCAAATTTTACAAAATTTGCCTAATTAAAGGGCGCTATAAATACGATAATCAGGTTCTACGAAAACTTCTGCGTACGTTTTATTAAACAAGTTTTAGTCTATCTTTTCAAATAAGAGGTGGTGGGAGAGTGGGAACCTAGTTATGAAAAAACGCCTGTGAGTCCGGTTCTGCTTAATCCACCTTAGCAAACTTATTTTTGTTGAAAAGAGGTCTTTTTCACCAATATAAGTGTTATATAGTCAATGCAACTTAATAAGTAACGTGTAGATTAAAGGGCGGCATTTATTTTTTTTTAGAAATCTAGTTCTCTTTGGAAAATATGAAATTGAAGTATGCAGTTTTAATAAGGGATTATGAAATCAGGCCAAATTAGCAACAAAATGGCAAAAACCGCATGTCGATACCTTTTTTCTATTCCCAGATATCTTAAGAAACGTGTAAACGGTGAACATTTTTTCTAAACTTTAATTAGGCTGGTTAACTTTGACAGAAATCAACAATTTTAGTCTTGTTAGTAAGGCCTTACATTAGTCTATCTGCAGTAGTTAAAAATGTTATCATAGTAATGTTACCGTCCCCGCTAGCGCACGTTATCTAGAAGGTAATCGTTGTTAACTTTTCGTTTAGCGTACCTACGTTTAAAATAATTTATTTTATCAAACAATATATGTTAGCAAACAAATCTGGAAACAATTTAACCAATCTAACAATCAACAATTTAAAAAAATTACAACAAACAACTCTAAGAATGTGATTAGTGCCGCCCCAGATGTTCAAGCTGTCGTCCATAATTTTCAATATAACATTCCAGTCTCTGGCGGGTGGATAAGACGGTAGTTCCAATTTCTGCCTCTGAAATGCTTTGTATTGCATTTCGTATCCTTGCGATCATGTCTGCCCTTGTTGTGGGTCTGTTGTCAAAAACAAGTTCTTTTAATCGCCCCCACAAATAAAAATCTAAACACTTCAGGTCTTGGGATCTGGCTGGCCAGTGAAATAAACTTCCCCGTCCTATCCATCTATCAAGATATGTTTGACTTAAAAAATTCCGAACATCCCTAGAGTAATGTGCCGGGCACCCATCATGTTGGAAAAACATATCACGACGAATTACCAGTCGTACGTCTTCTAAAACAAGTGGCAATTCGTTCGTTAAAAAATCTAAATATCTTTCCCCATTAAGACTTTCATTACAAAAATATGGTCCAGTTATTTGTAAAATGCTGCACCACACGTTTACAGACCAACGACCCTGATGTTGAACCTCCCGTATCCAGTGGGGGTTTGTTTCTGACAAATAGTGCATGTTATGGCGATTTACACTACCATCACTCCGAAATGTTGCTTCATTTGACCACGTAATATGTGAAAGTATTTCAGGATTTTCTCCTATCAAATATAATAACCAGTTACAAATAATCCAGTCTGTTATTGAAATCTCCAGCATTTAAACCTAGGTATAAGACTGTGTGATATGGGTGCAATCTAAAATAAAAATCTCTCGTTATTAACAAACGAAAAGTCTTCAAGTGCTGTAACTCGTGTAGTGCTTTTAGGAAAGTTTTTCGACTGGCCTTTCATTATTTTATATTTTTGTTATTTGATACCAATAATACAATTTTGGCAATAATAGTTATTTATGGTACAAATAAACGTGACCTTTTGTTTCGAGAGTAATTTTTTAAGTAATTACTGAACTGAACTTATTTGATGTTTTATTACTATAGCCAGACAAAAAATGGCCGACCACATTAAACACTAAATAAACTAAACATTTTATCACAAGTTAATTATGATATAATGACATTTACTTAGATATAATTGAAAAATTTAAGATGTAGAAATTTATAAAAAAGTAGTCATCTGTGTTCTCTTAGGATATTTCGAACGATGGTTTGATTTATTCCCAAAGTCTCTGGCTATATCTCGTGTGCTTATAGTCCAGTCAATTTATCATAATTCATTGCAATAGATCCGGTATCTATTATTCTTGGATATATAGTAGGGACTAGTACCATTAGTAAAAACCCAAGTTTGCAGAATTCGAGACCCTATGGAAGCAGAGTTATAGCTAAAAAACTTTGAAATTTCCCACTTTTTTCAGTTTTTTATTTATATCTCCTTTCCTGTGCATCTGAGAGAAAAAATCATTATTACTAGTTTTGTAGAGGAGAACATTTCATATATATATATATATATATATATATATATATATATATATATATATATATATATATACAGGGTCCGGCAACAAGAGCGCCTTCTCCTATATCTTCCGTCTTATATAAGCTAGATTAATAAAATTTGTAATGCAGTTATAGTTTAGTTGTGTGCATATTTTAAAATTATTCACGCGAATACAGGTTGTTTATTTAAAGAGGACCAAATTATTATAAAACATTTAAATGGAACACCCTGTATATTATTACTTTTTTGAATTCTACACATTGTTCCTAACAAATTCGCAGTATATTTCTCTATCCCTAAATATAGCCGTTTTTGAGTTATTTCGATTTTTCTAAAAAAAAATTGAAATTACAGAGTTTGCTTTGAAAATGTACCTCCTTAACTGTTGAAAAATAAAAGTTATCTAATTTATATGAGAATAAGTACACAGATAGAGCTTCCTTTTAATGTGAATAAAATGACATAATTGCATACAGGGTGCTTATAATTGACTTGCCAATCGACCATTATTCGAACTAGTAAAGTTTACTTTTCAAATAAAACACCCTGTATATTATTACATTTTGGTTTCTACATATTAACCCTTATCAGTTCGCCATACAACTCCCTATCCCTAAATATAGCCGTTTCCGAATTATTTTCAATTTTTCAAAATGTATAAGATTATTGAGACATTTTTAAATCTATGGCCTCGTATAGATAAAAAAGAACATCATAAAACAATTGTATTATACATTAAAAAACGCAACAGAAACTAATATATTATGATAGAAGACTAATTACAATTTTCGTACTGGAGGCATTGCATGTTAACAAGAATTTGACAAATATTTACTTCAATTTCAAGTAAAATTCTAAAATCAAGTGTGCTTCTTATATACATTGAATGTTTGACGTAAATAAATAAAACTGTAGTTAACCATTTACGAGTGTTATTGTTAGTAATCAAGATTTTTATAAAATGAATTCTACACAAAATGAGTTAGTTGATATGGTATTCGTGTTGGGTGCTGCAGAAAGAAACTGTTTATTGGCCAGCAGAATTTATGCTGAAAGATAAGCAGATAGAAGACATCCAAACGCATGATCGTTTCAGAAAGTTATGAGTAGATTTATTGCAACTTCATGTGCCAATTACTCCTAACATGAATGTGTTAAACCTTCTACAAATGAAGATAGTGAATTGAGGGTTCTTCTCGCCATCGAAGAGGATCATCACAGAAGACAAAAGGACATAAGTGAAATAATTGGTATAAGTGAGAGATCAGTAGGCCGTCTTTTAAAGAAGAATCCCTTACATCCCTATCATATTCAGTTACACCAAGAATTGAGCGATGCATCGAGTAAGATTTTGTAACTGGGCCAGAGAAAAAATTACTCAAAACCCAAATTTTTTTATATTTTATGGACAGACGAATCAACATTTCATAAGAATGAATTTGTTAATACATATAATTTTCATTATTATTCCTCAGAAAATCCACATTTATTAAGACAAGTTGATAACCAACATAAGTGGTCTTTAAGTGTCTGGGGTGTCATCGTTTGGGATTATGTCATCGGTCCATTCTTTTTTGATAGACACTTGAATGGTGAGAAGTACCTTAACTTTTTGCGTAAAGATTTACCGGGCTTATTAGAAAATATTATTCTTGATATTAGAGCCACAATGTGGTATCAACATGATGGCGCTTCTGCTCACCACTCTGCAGATGTAAGAGATTATCTCAATAGAGTCTTTCCAAATAAATGGATTGGGCGAAATGGACCTGCGAGGTGGCCAGCTAGGTCCCCTGATCTGACAAGAATAGATTTCTTTTTATGGGGATACATGAAAGGTATTGTATATAGGGAACCACCAACCACTGCCGAAGATATTCGTAATCGTATAACACAGGCTCTTCATAGCATTACTCCTGAGTTGTTGCGTAGAGTTGAACAATCTTTTAAAGATCGACTTCAGGTCTGCATCCGAGAAAACGGACAACATTTTGAACAATTATTATAAATCATTATCGCTAATGATTAGCGTTAAATTATTTTTGTTTTATTTTATTAGTTTTTTATTTTATTAGAAATAATTTTAATAATTATAGTGTATTAGTTTCTGTTGCGTTTTTTAATTTGCAATACAATTGTTTTCCACTGTTTTTTTTTCTATTTATACGAAGCCATGGATTTAAAAAAATGTTCCAATAATCCTACACCTTTTGAAAAATTGAAAATAATTCGGAAACGGCTATATTTAGGGATAGGGAATTATATATCGAATTGATAAGGGTTAATATGTAGAAACCAAAAACGGAATAATATACAGGGTGTTCTATTTGAAAAAGTATACTTTTACTAGTTGGAATAATGTCTGATTGGCAAGTCAATTGTAAACACCATGTATACAATTATGACATTTTCTTTGCATTATAAGAAAGCTCTATATGTATACTTGTTCTGATATAAATTAGATAACTTTTGTTTTTCAACGGTTAAGGAGGTACATTTTCAAGGCTATCTCTGTAATTTCAATTTTTTTTATAAAAATCGACATAACTCAAAAACGGCTATATTTAGGGATAGGGAAATATATTTCGAATTTGTTAGGAACAATGTGTAGAATTCAAAAAAGTAATAATATACAGGGTATTCCATTTAAATTTTTTTATTATAGTTTGGTCATCTTTAAATAAACAACCTGTATACACGTGAATAATTTTAAAATATGCACACGACTAAACTATAACACTATCCCAAATTTTATTAACCTAGCTTACGTGAAACGAAAGATATAGAAGGCGCTCTTGTTGCCGGACCCTGTATATATATATATATATATATATATATATATATATATATATATATATATATATATATATATATATATATACAGGGTGTCCGGTGAGGAACTGTACAAACTGAAATGGTATGTTCCTTGGGTCAATTTAAGTACAAAAAGTCCCATAAACATAGGTCTGATTCGCAATAATTGCCCAGATACAGGCGTTTAAATTTTATAAATGATCACATATTTTTTCAAAAGTAATTATTATACTTAATTATTGTACTTCTTCCAAAAGCGGTAGCAATTCATTCCGCAAAAAGTTAGCATATGCTTCTCCTGTAAGACGTTCCTCAAACAACAAAGGTCCAATAAGTTGATCGTCAATCATACCACACCATACATTAACAGAAAATCTGCGCTGAAAGTTAGCTTCTGTTGTACCATGTGGATTTTCATCTGACCACAAATGAGAATTGCGTGTATTGTTCACTCCATCTCTAGTAAATTGCGCCTCGTCACTAAATGAAATGAATGGAACTAGTTGTGGATTTTCTTGTAGCCACTGGCAGAAATTCAACCGCAAAGCAAAATCTCCAGGTTCAAGGTGCTGAACGTTTTGTGTATGATAGGGATACAAAAGCCCATCATGTAATGTTTGCCATACTGACATACGGGGGACTCCCGTTCGAGAAGAAATTCTTCTAACACTCAACCCTGGACTCCGATCAACCATCTGTAGAATGTTTTCTTGCTCATTCACATTTAACTCCACAGGACGATCAGATCTTATTGAAATTGATGGAAATGAACCATGAGTTCGAACGTGTTGAAACACAGAAGAAAAGGTTTGGTGATTTGGAATCCTCCTGTTGAGAAATCTTCGTTCATATTCCCTAACGGCAGCTCTCGCATTTCCATCACAAAATCCATAAATGTAAATGATGTCAGCATACTCTTCGTTAGAAAATTGAAAAAACATTTTAAATTTAAATTACACTTAATTTACTACAATCCACTTTGTCATTATTAGAACACAAACGAATAAATGACAGATTGTTTCGGTTTTGTTTTCCAGTTGACTAATAATAATTACTTTTGAAAAAATATGTGATCATTTATAAACTTTAAACGCTTATATCTGGGTAACTATTGCGAATCAGACCTATGTTTATGGGACTTTTTTACTTAAATTGACCCAAGGAACATACCATTTCAGTTTATACAGTTCCTCACCGGACACCCTGTATATATATATATATATATATATATATATATATATATATATATATAACTTTTCTCTACGGCTATAGTTTTCTAATTACAAAGCATCGAAAATACGATAAGTTGAAGTAACACGTTTACAAGAAAAATTTATGCGTTTATTGGATATTCATAAATAAATATTATTAAAACATAGTAATCTTTCTGTATTTACAATTTAGGTTTTTCGAAGGCCCTGGCACTGGAAAATTCTGTTCGTCACTCAAAAAATAACAGGATGTGAAGAATTGGTGTCTGTGATGGCATCCATATCCTTATCTTGCCAAATCATCAGTACAAGCATTCTGACATGATTCTCCAAGGCAGAAAGTACAAAGGCTTGAGCAGTTTAGCGCTTTTTACAACTATTTTACTGATCGTGGCGATATGCAGCTTCAGTCCACACGCGTTCGGCCTGAATGAAATTTTATAAGCACTGTCATTGAATATATTGAACCCATAACTTCGAAGTGGGTTCATTACTTTCAGTTTGTTCAGTGCAGCGATAAAGTTTATTGAAATACTTGGTACTTCTCATTTTTCTCAATCAGTAAAATCATATGTCTGTCACCTTCGTCAAGCATACTTTCAATGTCAGCTGGTTCTTCTTCTGTAAACTGCACCTCATTTAGGACTATGCTAACCAAAACTATATTTGTTAAAAGATCTGCTCGTATGGTCCGTGAATGTGCAGTGAAAGCGTGAGAGAGAATGAGGAAATAAATAAAGTTAAAATCTGGTCAAAGTGACTATTAATAATACCCAAATATTATAATGGAGCCAGTGACTAATAACAACATTAACTTTATACCTACATACCTTTTAGGAAAGAAACATTGTAGTGAAGTCCACGTTTAACACTGCAGCACTCAGGGTAGCTATAACCTTTTCTTTAATAACTATAACTTTACCGCCATCCAACATATTACGGCATATAAAACATTGGCCAGATTCTACAACAGACATTTTACTTTAAAAAACATAAGTAAACGCGTAAAATATCACTTTCTGAGTGGGGCAGGTAGACTGATAAGGAGATGGTGTTGGCGGAGACTGCATTCCACAGTGGTAGTGGTCATTGTATGAACTTTTCATAGCTTCTATAGTCTACAGAAACACCAATAACACAGTATATGTACGACTCAATTACTTTTAAATGTTGTTTTACTTTTAAGCGTATTGTGTTTAAAGATTAATACGTTTTGTTAATATTTATTTATGAATATCCAATAAACGCATACATTTTTCTTGTAAAACGTGTATTTCTTGTATTTCTTCCAAATTATCATATTTTCGATGCTCTGTAATGAGAAAACTATAGCAATAGAGCAAAAGCTATATATATATATATATATATATATATATATATATATATATATGAAATGTTAGTAAATTTTCTCCTCTACAAAATTGTTAATAATTATTTTTCTTTCAGATGACAGGACAGGAGATATAGATAAAAACTGAAGAAAGTGGAAAATTTCAATGTTTTTAGCTATAACTTTGCTTCACAGGTCTCGGATTCTACAAATTTGGGTTTTACTAGTGGTACTAGTCCCTACAACATATTTAAGAATAATAAATACCGGATCTTTTGCAATGAATCCCAATATTTTGTATAAATTGACTGGACTATTACATGAGGGTTAAAATTTACATACGTCAAAACATTTATTATATGTTCCTCCGTTCTACCTCTACCACGTCCTCGATACACGATAAGATGAAGACTTCTTGTAGTACGCAAACAGTGAGCGATTCGAAGAAATACTCTGTTGCTGTGATGTCTTCTGTTTGAGTACTGCAGTTCAACAGTTGCATTCCTCATGCATTCGAAGTAAACAGCCAACATGACAAAAGCTTCTTCATTTGTAAGAATCATATTTTTCTAATTATGATATCGAAAATGATTACCTGGATAAATTAACAACTGCAACAAGACTAATAATTTTTGACATATGTTCTCGCATTAATCATAGCCTACTTGATTTCAACTGGTAATTTACTTAATATATATTAACTACTGTGTAACTGTAACAGTGTTAAAATATACCTAATGTGTTATTCTTGAGCAATTTTCATAACATGTGATAACATCATATTTTCAAAATTTGTTTGCTGAAATGTATTGTTTGATAAAAGTTATCGAAGAGCAAGTTTTACTGATACTTCAATTTTATGTAGCGAAATTTTACCTAATTTTACCTAATTGAAGTTTGACAAAAATGTTCACCGTTTACACGTTTCTTAAGATATCTCAGGATAGAAAAAGGTATCGACATGCGGTTTTCGCAATTTTATTTATCAAAACGTTTAGATTGTATAATTTAAAATACACCATTAAAAACCCCAAAAAGATAAGTATTTTATTTTGTGTGATAATGGTGAAAGTTTACATTTTCATATTGCATTTACAATGGTTACAGCAAATTAATTTCATTTTCATGATTTCACATTATCTGGAAGTACATAAAACGCCGATGTGGGTTGGTTTCTGTAGCTTGATCTACAGTGACACGGCTCCAACTCAAAATTATGCTGTTTAACGACACTAAACGCTTCGCCAACGAATAAATCTGTCGTAGAAACAATGAAACAATGTGTTCAAGCTAGAGAATGCGGTGAAAACACTCTGTAGTCAGCTAATCTGTTCTTAACTAAATGCCATGCTATTTCGCTTGCATATCCGAAAGTAAGGTGGTTGAAAAACGATGACCAGTAGGAACTTCGTTTACCCAAATGTTTTGTTTTGCATGTCATTCTCAATTGTGTTAAAATATAGCGCAGTCCATTTTCTGGTAGCTTTTTCTTTGAGCATTTGCTTAACACAACTTTGTTATTTCTATATTTAAACTTAATGTATTTCTTAAATTGTCATCGGTTTCTCCTACTTCTAAGATCCTGTCATCAAAAAGTTTTATGATCTAGTGGTGGTTTCTGAGTTCTGCATTTGTGTGAAAGACTTCTTTAAGCTTGAAAACACAGAGGTTTCGTCTAATCATTTCATTTAGCCGAAAGTCATTGAGTGTAACCAACCCTGTTCTGACCATCTGCGTACGAATAATGGAGGAACTGTTGACGGTATTAAAGTAGAAGCAATTGTAGGAATTTTGAGGATCAATATTATCTAGGAACAGCTCAGTGTCTCATAGTTTTTACTTACTAGTAATAACGGTGACAGTTGGTGGACGTTGGGTAATTTTCTGTGGAAAAAATTGCCAACTCAACCCTAGGAACTCAACTTGGTTTAAATTATGCTCCATCACTATCTTCCACTTCTGCTGCTCTTTGGCGTGGATAATTTTTGGGCCAAATGTATTCTGAACGTTTTAATTTTGCTCGAATATGTATTAAACCTTCCTGACGTGTCTGAAGGCATAAGTGTTGTTAGGGTAACCAGTGTTTTCCTTCCATATGTAGTCCACTATTTTTGGCTGTAGAAAGTTGTTGCTGAAGTAATGCACATGCATTGTAGCGTATGACATAATTTGAGTGTCACATATTGGTTGATGACAACTTTCCTCAAGTATTGATAATAACAGGTCGTGAGTGCTTTTTCAAGAGAGCACGTTAAAGAGTTGAAAGCTTCTGTGACATTTGTATTATAATCATTTGAAGGATTAATTACTAACACTCTTATCCCTGTTGCCCAATGGATGTTTAGAGGCATCCCTGTTCCTCCTTTTCAGCTTTACCCAAAAATATTTGCATTTATGTAAATTGAGTTCGGACCGAATTGCGCGTACTTTTTATAACACTTTTCTAATGCTTTAAAGTCTTTGTCGTTCGATAAAAACAGAAACATCATCAGCGCAAGCACTCACAGTTAAATTAGTGGGTGAAGGATCATCTGGAAATGATAAACCTTTAAGGAGTTTTCTGCATAGTGCCAGGAAGGGTTCAATAGTAGAGAAAAGAGAGGACCATAGAGGACCTCCTTGTCTAATGCCAGTTTTGAAAGCGATTGCAGTAGTAAGTAAGTTGTATATTCTCACATGACTGCGGCTGTTTGTGTATAACAGTTTTACAATTGAACAAAATATTCTCCTACATTCATTTTTGCGCGTGCATGTGCATGTGCTTGTGCGTGTGCATGTGTGTGTGTGTGTGTGTGTAGCATACGTGTGCTTGTGCGTGTGCTTGTGCGTGCTTGAGCATGTGCTTGTCCGTGTGCTTGTGCGTGTGCTTGTGCGTGTGCTGTGCATGTGCATGTGCGTGTGCGTACATGCGTGCGTGCGTGTGTACGTGCATGCGTGCTTGCATATGTGTATGTTTGTGTTTGTGTTTGTGTCCGTGTCTGTCCGTGTTTGTGTCTGTGTCTGTGTCCGTGTCCGTGTCCGTGTCCGTGTCGTGTCGTGTCCGTGTCCGTGTCGTGTCGTGTCCGTGTCCGTGTCCGTGTCCGTGTCAGTGTCCGTGTCCGTGTCGTGTCCGTGTCCGTGTCCGTGTCCGTGTCAGTGTCCGTGTCGTGTCCGTGACCGTGACCGTGTCCGTGTCGTGTTTGTGTCCGTGTCCGTGTCCGTGTCCGTGTCCGTGTCCGTGTCGTGTCCGTGTCCGTGTCCGTGTCCGTGTCCGTGTCCGTGTCCGTGTCCGTGTCCGTGTCCGTGTCCGTGTCCGTGTCGTGTCGTGTCCGTGTCCGTGTCCGTGTCCGTGTCCGTGTCCGTGTCCGTGTCCGTGTCCGTGTCCGTGTCCGTGTCGCGTTTGCTTTGCGTCTGCGTTTGCATGTACGTGAGTGCGTGCGCGTGCGTGAGTGCGTGCATGCGTGAGTGTGTGTACGTGCGTGCGTGCTGTGTGCACGCTTGCGTGCGTGCCGTGTGGATATTAGTATCACATTTGGTCCAGAACGAAAATACATATGTACTTAAGATTTTGTGTTTAAGCTTGTTTTGGTTTCACTTAGAGCTGATTATATTTTGAGAAATCCAGCGTAAGCGAAGTTTATTAGTTACCGTTTTGGTTTTTATCAAATATTCCTAAAACAACTGTATATTTCAAAAATATAAAACGCTTAGATATAGACCTTAAAAATATCGATTATTTATGTTCTGTGCAATTTTTGATGCGACGTGTAATTTAGCGGCAACAGTTCCTAAAGTAGAATTTAAGTGTTAGTTAAATTTTTTCAATATCTGAATAACGATTGATTTTATAAGAAAAAGTGTAGACATATTTTTAAAGAAAATTTAATTTTTCATAACTTTTCTTTAAAAATTTTTAATGAACTTCGTTTCGTAATGAACTTCTTATAAAAGGAGTTGCATAATTGTCCTAAAAAATGTTGTTAAAATTATTTCATTCCTTTTAATTTCCATTTTGTGAGGTTTTTTGACGTTTTTTTTTGGCGTTTTTTTTTCAATGTTTCCAAACCATATTTAGAATATTTTTCATACCTTCCGCACTTCCGAGAGCAGGGTGTGTGGAGTAAATAAAGAAATCATAACATAATAGGTGTTTATTCGTTCCGTTATTGCAATTCCTAGAAAGCAATTTTCAAGGTCACCTTCAGAGTTATCCTTATCTTATTTGATCTTACTCTTCAAGGGCAAATTCTTGGAAATAGCAGCATTCCTAATGAATGATGCATGTGTCCGGCTTTACGCATACGTAGGCCAAAGGGGAGTATTTGACAAGTTGAAACATGTTCAAGGCATAGCTGTGTTACTTCTAGCTCCCTTTACAGTGTTGTCACATGTAAAGGTCATGCGGCGTTGTCAGATTTAGCTTTGTTGTTGTGACTTCATTGGTCTTTTCAAGGTCAAGCGGTTTCAAAAATTGTAAAAACTATGTTTTGACAATTGACCCGATCCAAATCCATTGATGTTTGCCGACAATATTTTGACCTTGTCGACATTTTCTGTCGTGTACGTATGGTTGGTTCAGACCCGCTGCAGTATAGGAAATGTGCATGTCAAGCCAGTTAATCCGTTGTGTACGGATAGCCAGTTTCTGGCTCGCAGAAATTAGCATTTCAAGTCAAATGCGCCATCGTGTACGTATGGCCGGTCCTGACCCGCCACAGTATAAGTCAATGTCAATCTCCTTTGTTTTGATGGTCTTTCAGGATCGTGTCAAATCTAAAAATGAAATTTTTTTAATCGTTATGGTGAAATGTAGAAATGTGAAGATAAGTATGTGTCCATGCTAATAAATAAGTCATGGTTAAGTTGTTGTATTTGCTAAATAGGGGATAGTATCAAATGATCCTGACCCCCCCCGAATATTGAAGGTCAAGTCTTTCGGGAGCGCGTCAAACCTAAAAATAGAATTTTTCAAGTACCGCGCTGACCAACTGCGCCATCAACGTTCAAGTCCCAATCGATGTAAATTTTGTCTTTATGTATGCAGAACTGATGTAAATTCTAAATATAATGAGATTACAATCAAATTACTTATATTAATGGAATGTGAGCCTGCAATATCCAAGGATCACATACCAAAGCAACCTGACTAATATTAAATTATTATAAGCTTTGTTATGAATGAATTCAATGTAAATATGTAATTAAAATTATTATTAATTTATTAAATACATAAATAAAGTTTACCTCAGTAGGATTTGAACCTACGACCTATACTCGAGTACTCTAGCAAAGTATAGGTCGTAGGTTCAATTCTACTCGAGGTAAACTTTTGATTTATGTATTTAATAAAATTAACAATAATTTTTAATTACATATTTACCATTGAACTTATTCATTCATAACAAAGACAGGTTGAAACTCTCTTAATTCTCTTTGTGTGCCCTTAAATTTAGTTGCATTATCACAATGTATATTAGTAACTCCATTACATCTTGCTATAAAACGTTTTAAAGCATTTATGAAAGCAGCGCTAGTTAGATCACTTACAAGCTCTATATGTACAGCTTTAGTAACTAGACAAATAAAAAGAGAAATGTATGCTTTAGTTAATGTCTTTGAGCGAAAGTTATTATATCTTAGTAGAAGTGGGGCACTTGTCGCCCCCATCTTGGATTTTCTGGGGAAAACCCACATTTCACTTTTTTACATGCCCACGTGGGGATCCTATATTTTCACCCCTATGGCTTTTTTTCGGAGGCCATTTTCAACCCTTGATGGAATTTTCGCCCTAATTAGAGCACCTTTGGTTGCGTTAAGAACTTTTTGTCAGTTCACACCTATGGTTTCTTTTCGGTGGTCATTTTTAATCTCTTGATGGAATTTTCACCCTAATTACGACCTTTTTGGTAGTTTAGCCCCTCATAGGTAGGTAAATGCGTGCGCATACAATGTGCTAATAAGGGGCCCTAATGCTAACTTGTAAGACGTGTAGATCTTCAAAACTTGTTCTCGAGCCCTCGCCCCCTGTCGCGGCTCTCTGGTTGGAAATGTTATGGGGCCCTAACCTTATATATAAGTGCAGAAGCTAGCTCTCGGGACTTGGCCCCTATCGTGACCCCTTTGGTGCAATTGTATGTGGGTTCTAACCTACACACAGGTGTAGGCCTTCGCCCCCCGTCATAAAAAAATTGTATTCTAATAAGGTGGCCCTAGCTTTGTAAGGCAGGACTTGTATCAGGGTCTGCACCCTGGCCCCCTTTGAGTTAAAATTGATTTTTAGCGCCATCTAGTGGCGTATAGACTAATGAACATTTTCTGTAATAGAAGTTGATCATGCTTGTCTCTCTACTTCTCTCTCGTTTATCCGTTCTCTCTCTTTCTCTTTCAGCTCTTTCTCACACACAAACAAATCAATTAATAAATTAATTAATCAATCAATCTCAAGCAAATCATGCTCGATCAAATCAATCAGATCAATCTCAATCAATTACAAATCAAAACCATGTTTACAGTTTGCGGAACCAACTTACAGTTCAAAACTGAATACATTAAAGTCTAAATTAAATATTACGTGAAATAATAAATAATTTCTACCCTAATGCAATGGTGCTTTTTATATAGGCAAATTCTTTTTCTAAACAGTCACCACCTATACATTCGAAAAATTATGTCTGATTTATTTGCATGTTCAATTACATACACACAAAATTGTTTTATAGAAACGCGTTCATTAACAGTTATAAAAACCTCATTAAAAGGACTGGAAAGTAATAACTACCTATATATATATATATATATATATATATATATATATATATATATATATATATATATATATATATATATATATAATTAAATTAACATGTTTTAAAAATTTCAAATTGATATAATGGAAATGAAAGACAAAAGGTTTTAATGGTTTATTATTATATACGAATCGATAACTACAAGTTTAAAGTCCACGAATACGTACCATCTATTGTAGATCTGATTTTATAACGTCATCCTATAAGAGTAATAATATATTTAAACATCTTTATCGACATTTTTATTAGCAATATCAGGTGAAACACATATTAAGAAATAATACGCATACCTTCAAATGTGTTTTTCTTATAACCATATAACCATATGTTGAACTGAAATATTTTTTTTATACAATGTATCTACATATAGCCTCACTAAACACGTTTTGTACTTATGAATGGTTGGATATATACTGGCTATTGCTTTCCCATCACTATCTAATTTAAAAAGTAATACACAAAACCTAATTACTGCAACTCGTATTGAGCATTTATATTGTACTTATAAATTTACATTCAAAAACGATGGTTATTTACAACATACATTTAAAAGATTTCACCTATATGATAAAACTGCTTTTACGGAATGCATTTTGTTATTTAACAGACATACAACTTAATTATGATTGGAAAGTTGCGTCGTGTTAATTAATGTGTTTACAAATTATTTAAAAAATTTGCTGTTGTAAAAAACATTAAGGTCCAGTTATTAGGTGAAATAATAATCATTTTCTTCATCCGGTTCATCTTGAGCGATTATAGCTTATTAATTAGTAAAAACATCTAATACCCTGATGCTGCTTCATAATAATGTTGAACCATTAGTAATTGTACTTTAAATACACGCAAGTGCTAATGTTCTTAAAAAAAGTTCCCCACGCCACCTTGAACATAGGCTTCAATTCTTCAATTCTTCTTTACCCCTGAAGCTGTACCGCATACATCTTTCTTTATCCAACTCCGGATCAGTAGCATGTTTTCTAATACACACAAAACAGCATCTTCAATATAGTGGTGTATACACCGAAAAAATGGCTTGTGCCTTCTTCTTCTTTAAGCTAGATTTTGCCTCTATACCTCTGTCAAAAAAAAGGGTTATAATCAAATTAAATATACCGGCCTCTTTTAATCTTTGAATTTTTACCGATAAGGGCCTGCCATGCTATCACATAAGACTACTTTACATACAGGTCCTGTTTCGGATGAACTGTTGAAAAAGGGTTTTTTAGTCTTATAAACATGTCCCTAGGGAAGATATTAGAGTGTAGTTACTGGCACATTTTGAGTTATGACCGGCAGATCTTTGCGATATCATATCTCATGTAGGTAAAATTTCGTGACGCGAGGCTTTCGGCGAAGGCTGTTTCGGCGATCCCACTCCAACCCTCCCCGAGCATAACCGAGATTGTAAGACAGGTGTAGGGTGTCGCAACTTGTTCTCGGGTCTTTGCCCCTTGTCGTGATCGCAACTTGTTCGTAGGCCTTCGTGTATGTCGTGGTACCCTTGCCGGAAAATTTGAATTTGTATTATAATAATAATGAGCCTAATGCTAACTTGTAAGACAGGTGTAGGGCTGCGCAACTTGCTCTCGGGGCTTTGTTTCTTGTCGATGCTCCATTGGCGGAAAATTTTAATTTGTATTTGTATTTAAGTCTCTGCAGGTTATGGCTGGAAATATGAATCTGTATTATAATAAGGGGTATAATGCTAACTTGTAAGACAGATGTAGGGCTTAGCAACTTACTTTCAGGCCCTCGCCCCTCGACCAAAAATTTGAATCTGTTTGTGACGCCATCTATGAGGAGAAATCTGAACTTGTATTATAATAATAAGGAGGCCTAATGCTAACTTATAAGACAGACATAGGGCTTCGCAACTTACTTACTTTCGGGTCTTAGCCCCTGGTCCCTTGGTGGGAAATTTGAATTTGGAGCTGTATTTAAGTGTTTACATTCTGATTACTTATTGCGAGAAATTTGAACTTGTATTCTAATAAGGGACCTATTGTTAGCTTATAAGACATAACATAAGAAACTGTGTTAGGGCCTGCGCCCTCCTGTCGTGGCGCTTGTTGGGAAATTTGAATTTGTCTCGTCATCTAGTTGTGTATGGCCTAATGAGTATTTTCTGTAATAAAAGTGGCACCATGTAGCGTTATGCTTCTAGGACTAATCAGGGTTTTGTTGGTGGCACCATCTAGTGGTATATTTTTAAGCTAGCGAATGTTTTCTGTAATAAAGGCGGCGCCACCTAGCGGTATATTTCTAGGACTGATTAGGGTTGTTTGTGGTGCAATATAGTGGTGTAAAGGCTAATGAATGTTTTCTGTAGTAGAGGTTGATCGTGTTCGTCTCTCTCTCATCTCTTTCTCAAACATACAAATCAATTAATCAAATCAAATCAATTAAATACCGAACTAATGTAACTTAATCATACAAAATCACCTTTAAATTCAAAAAAATAGCAGTATGATTGCGAGTGCACAAGACCCAAGGCCAGCAACATTCGTGTGTTTCGCTCTTTAAAATGTAAGCGTTATCGAGAGAACATTATTATAATGTATTCTCCTGTTTATGAGCCAACATCAGCGGACTTTAGAGATTTTACTGACTTGTTAATAAACTATTACAACATAACCGTACAAGATGATGATGGAAACGATGCCGTGGATGAGCTGAATGTATCTCACATCCAAAGCGATGGTGATGATTCACAGAAGAGGAAGAAGAGCGATGAGGTAGAGGAGAAGGACGAGTCTCAAAACCATGATGATGATAGCGACGAATCACGGTTCAAGAAGAAGAAGAAGGCCGCTAAAGGATGTGGTTAAATAAATGATGTATTGTTGTTTATAATAATAATAATATATTATCAAACGCTAAGCTTTCCTTCAATTTTGTTAATAAGCTTGTTTTTCCTAACGGTGTTTGAACCTGCGCTAACAATGCTGCAGTTAATGCGCAAGGGCGGTTAGATGGGCAGCTACAATAAGTGTGAGATTGGCTTTATTTTGCACTCTGTGCGTTCAACCATACTGCTATTTTTTGAATTGAGAAGTGATTTTGTATGATTAAGTTACATTAGTTTGGTATTTAATTGATTTGATTTGATTAATTGATTTGGATGTTTAAGAAAGCATTCGAAAATTATGGATAATTTATCTGTATGTTCAATTACACGCACACACACACCCGCGCGCGCACACAAATTAATTTTAAAACATAAATGAGTAGCAATTAAGTAAGTAATTAGACATTATAAATTAGATATAAATCAAACTATTTATTGTTAATACACGATTTAAAAACACGTGCTGAATTTTAGTAAATATTTAAAAGACAACAACAAATAAGACTATTTTGATGTTAAAAGGTAAGCACGATAAAACACGGTAGAATATACCTGTGAGTGCAGGTAACAGAATACTCTTTAGTGTCGATTAGCGTTTCGAGATGGAAGGTCAGTTTAAGCATCCCTTTTCTAGCGGGGCCATCGGGGTCTGGGAAATCGTATTTTATCGTTGATTTTCTAAAAAATATCGAAACTGTCTGCGATACAGCTTTTGAAAAACTTATCTGGTTTTACGGCGAATGGCAATCATTATTCAAAGATCTCTCAGTGGAATTTCAGAAAGTATTACCTGATATGGAGCAGTTTGACGCTGCAAAACCGGTCTTAATAATAATAGACTATCTAATGCGCGACACTAACGGTTCGCTGGTTGATAATTTTACAAAGGGTTGTCATCATAGAAATCTAAGCGTGTTTTTTTAACGCAAAACATATTTCATCAAAGACGTAGACCACGAGATATCTCTCTCAACGCTTATTACATAATCTTGTTTAAAAACCGACGTGACAGGGCACAGATACAGCATTTGGCAAGGCAGATTTTACCTGATAAGACGAAAGTTTTAGAGGCTGCGTACCAAGATGCGACTTCTAATCAGCACGGATATTTATTGTTCGATTTAAAACAGAATATACCGGATGTGCTACGCGTATTCGGGTCTCAAGGTATTTGCCAGGTATGTAGCGAAAAAGGGTTTAATCCTCACAGTCATAAAGATTACATCATATATGATGATTGATACTTTAATCTTTTTTATTTGTTATAATTCCGTAGTAGTGAAAGGCGCATCATCAGCAAGACTATTAAAAAGCATAACAATTCGGCAAAGCCATGGTCGTTACTGTACGTTGAACAAGAATGACACTGAAGAGCTTTTCAACTTAAAGGATATAATTAACTATCGGTTGGAATTACTGGAATCATACGGTCTTCCCTGTTTCTTTCAAAATCTCATCAAACAGTCAAGAACTACCGTCACTTTCGTAAGATGGAGTATGACGATCATGCAGCCAACAACGACGACATTAATCGCGACTTTGAAAATGTCTTGAATTATAAGTACGATATAAATTCCCACAATACAGTTTGTACGATGGAGCTGTTGCATTATCGACCTAGCTATTTACTGTACCACATATATGAATAAAATACTTGTAAAACATCTGTCGGTTCTTGATCCTTACCTATAAATATAGAAATTCCTCCCTCCATGTAAACAATGTTAGTTGGGAAGCGAAGAAGTGCGCGTGGGGTCGGTCTGGTTAATACTCTCATTATAAGCTACCCATTGAGCTCCATATTCCCGGGTATCAGTATTGTGGTCCCGTAACTAAACTAAATAAAATGCTTCATAGAGGTGATCCTGGTATCAACCTCCTAGACACTCATTGCAAAGCTCACGATATCAGTTATAGAGATAGTAAGGACTTGACTAGTAGACATCGAGCGGATCATATTTTGGAAAGTAAAGCTTGGGATCCGACCCAAAGTTAGGTGAACGAACCGCCGCTTTAGCTGTAGCAGATATAATGAGGTCAAAAAGAAAGTTAGGAATGGGTGTTAACAGAACAAAACGACCACGTAGCAATCTATTGAAATTACGTAGAATAATTCCCAAGAAAATGAAAAATAGTCCTAGTACCATAAAGGATTTTTACCATTTCGGCTGTTACAGCAGCAAAATTGGCCGTCAAATGTTTAGGTGGGAAGGGAAAAGTAAGTGTTCCCCGAGTAATTCCTCTAAAGAGGGTGGATTTTTACCATTTCTTATACCATTATTTGCGGGATTATCCGCCGTTGGTGCTTTAGCCGGAGGGGCAGCGGGCTTTTATAAAGCGGTTAACGCATCGAGTAGTGCGAGGAAAACGTTAGATGAAACTTCACGCCAGAATCGTACAATGGAGGCCATCGCCGTAGGAAAAAAACGGCGGGGCAATATTTTTGAAACCCTATCGGCCAGGAGGAAGTATGGCTTTGCACTTGATACCAATAAAAAAAAGGCTTTAAAAATTACCGAAAAGGCCGTTGACTGATGTAGAGCTAAGAAAACACGCAAGGGACGTACCATACTTTAGGGATGTGTTTATGAGAGATAATATCCTCAAATTACCATAGACTAACGAAGCCAGTATTATCAACTAAGATACCCAAAAGGGCCGTGGTACTCATTGGGTTTGTTACAAAAAACGCAATGGGAGCGTATGGTACTATAATAGTTTCGGAAATATTCTACCACCGAGAGTAGTTCTCGACTACTTTCGCAATTGCAAAATATACTATAGTCACACTCAAGAGCAACACTTCGGTACCACAAATTGTGGACATCTTTATTTAAAGTTTCTATATAAATAGCGTACTCAGTAGTTGGGGATGTATGTCACCATGCCAATCACCTTCAGTGTAGAGGGTGTTGGTAACATAGTGAGTAAACGATAAAGTCTATTATATAAAAGCTATTATTATTCCACATGGCGCATACGAGTTGGAAAAACTGAGCATCTATATAAAAGCGCACATTCCTACAAGTCTCTTTAGATTAAGGGCAAATAATAACACGCTCAGGTGTGAGCTTAGCTGTTAATTTGCCACAGATTTTACCCAAAAGAATTCCATTGGACGTATACTAGGTTTCGAACCACTGATATTGGAAGCTAACGTTTTACATATCTCTGCATTAGATATACAAATAATTAAACACACAAATTTTCACATTGAGTGTAATATTGTCAACGGCTCGTATAGAAATGGGAATTCCGCGAAGGTGTTGTATGAAATAGACGTGTCTGTCCCACCAGGCTATCGCTTAGGCAAAATTCCTAGCAATCCTCAATATTTAGAAGTAAACACCAATACTATCGGTAACATTTCGACTAAATTAACGAATCAGAAGGGTGAATTAATCGATTTCGGGGAAAGCGAAGCATTTACGGTACGACTAGAATTAAAAGAATATGGGCTTAAGAATTAACCAAGGTCCGCTTCCATCTTTCCTCAATGATCCTATAAAGGGCATGAGTATAAAGTGATTTATTCGAACACGGCGCGTGCTGGCCAATTAACGTCTATCGAAAAGCACTTCTTGGAATCTATAGGGCTAAAATCACATAGAAATGGCAGAGTCGTTGAACGTCTTTCAAAGCACGTTTTGATGAGACCATTACCAAATCAGATATTCATACATATCTTCCGTACGGTTCTCCTAATTACGGATGGAATCCGTATATTAATACAGAGTCAAGATTTGGTTACCGCCACATATGATAGTTTCCTGTACGTTGAAGGTAAAATTGTATGGAGTTCGGCGGAAGAAGAAACGGACGTAAAAGCATGCTATTTAACAAACAGCTTTGCGCCATTCCTTTTTGAGAAAATTCTCTACGAGTTAGGAGGACAGAAAGAGGATACATGCAGAAATCCGAGTATAACATCAGCACTCAAAGGATACGTATCGTACACATCGAATGAAAGCAAAGGTTTACAGCATTTGGGATGGTCGCGGAAGAATTAAGAACCGTTACAAGTAGAACACGCTAAAAGCAACAAAGAAAAACATTTTACCGTCTGTATACCGCTAAAACACATATTCGGAAGTATGACAGATTATCGAATTTATCCTGAATATGGGACAGGAGTTGGTGAGGTTATTAACAGATATTATAGTCAATTGGGGTTACAAAGATCCCTTAGTTTTTTTACCTAAAACACATATTCGGAAGTATGGAAGATTATCGACAAGTTATC
The DNA here is from genome assembly GCA_036346205.1 of Vesta saturnalis. Classification (NCBI taxonomy): domain Eukaryota; kingdom Metazoa; phylum Arthropoda; class Insecta; order Coleoptera; family Lampyridae; genus Vesta; species Vesta saturnalis. The sequence continues at coordinate 504,388 of JARFJB010002505.1, read as the reverse complement.
GTGAATATGCGACAGAAGTTGGTGTTAACACGTTCCAGAAGCGATGCTGATTGTTGTAAGGGTACCGCAGATGACGCTAAAATAACCTTAAACAAAATTCAATGGAAGATTCGGCATGTGACGCTTAGCGACAGTGCCAAACTGCGTCTGTTGCAACAAATCAATAAAAATACTCCATTACGATTCCGTTTCGTCAATGGAAACTATACGAGTTGCCAGCTTTAAAACAGGCACAGTCGGATATATGGCCAATTAAGACTTCCATTCAATTGGAGAAGCATCGATGGACAATTGTGGCTTTTCAGAAGGTGAAAAAGTTTTCAGCGATGGAAAGAGCGGCAGATTTCGATAACGTGAAGGTTCGCAATCTAAAGTTACACCTTAACTCAGAGAGTTGCCCGTACGAAACGACGCATCTGGATTTCAATATCAACAAGTACATAACGGCCTATTAAAACTATTTAAATTTTCGAGGAGGCTATTACGTCACCAACAATCACGAACATAAGGATGCATTGTTTGACTATTCACATTTCAAAACATGCCCAATATTCGTAATGGATTGCTCAAAACAAAATGTATCACTAAAACACATTGGAGGCATTTTATGCCGGTATCGTTGCCTATTGCCTCATACTACATGATGCCATGGTGCAATACAATCCTCTGACAGGAGAAGTGAAGAAGCTATAATATGTTATAACAATTTTATTGTAATATTAAGCGTATAAATAAAGAATCGTATTGACATGTTGTGTAGTTTTAATTGACACTCACCAACAACAACATGAGAGTAGTCAAAGACTACTTATTGGAAATCTCGATCATTTAACCCGAGCTGCAAATAGTGAGATACAGCGGCATGGGAGGTTACTTCCAAACAGCGTACGCGCTATAATTTGTGGTTCTTCCAATTGTGGGAAAACAAACACCATGCTCAGTCTCCTAACTGAATCGAACGGCCTTCGTTCCAAATATGTGTATGTCTATTCGAAATCGTTGAATCAGGAAAAATTTCGACTCTTGGGTGAAATTCGAGATCCCATGAAAGATATTGGTTATTATTGCTTCAGCAATAATGCTGATATTATGGAACCGAGCGTGATAAAACCCAATTCAGTTTTTATCTTTAACGATATCAATTGCGAGAAACAAAACCATATCATGGCGTACTTTTCAATGATACGTCATAGTAACATTGACTGCTTCTACTTACTAAAATTCCCAAACAGCTGATTAGAGACAACGCCAACTTGATAGTACTCTTCGAACAGAATTATTTGAATTTGCGTCACATCTATGAAGACCATGTGGCCCCAATAGTAACCATGCAACGCTGAAGTGCAAAATAGTCGTTTTAGGAAAGGCTTCGATCAGTATATAATACCATAGTGGATCGTTAAAATACCATTTGGCAAACAACTTTTTTTTTTTATGATTGTGGACCTGAACAGGCTAAATAAGGCCTATCGTGCTAAAGCACTCAGGAACACTTAGGAGGATGGATAGAGGGATAATTAATTGCCAATAGATGCCTATGAACAGCTACCTTAAATTTTCTCATATCATAAGTGAGAGGAAAACAGGAACTAGGGAGATCATTCCAGAGTTTAGAAGCCGTGTAGAAAATGTGGATTGCGCCCGTTTGGTACGACAAGTGGAGATTTGTACTGCATACTGATGATGTGAATGAGCGAACCGAGTGTTTCTCGAAAGATAGCCGAGATGGTATCAAAGAATATAATTCAGCAGCACAATAGCCGTTGTAATAACGATAATACAAAGAAAGAACTGAAACCATCCTTCTATGCTCAAGGGACTGTATGTGAGAAGTTAAGGACGGGTCATTTATAAGCCTAATCGCTCTCTTTTGAATACGATCAACGATATCGATAGTGTATTGGGGAGCACTAACCCAGAGGTGAGAATTATATTCCAGATGAGGCCGATTTTGTGCCTTATACAGCAGAAGGAGTTGTCGAGAGGTAAAGTACTGCTTAGATCTGTACAAAAACCTATTTTACGAGCAGCTGTTTTGGTAGCTGCCAGAAGATGGTCAACCCATGAGAGATTTGAAGATACAGTCATACCCAACAGAGTAATAGAGTCTGAAAACTTGAGAACTGAGCCATTCATACTTACAACAGGAAATGATCGATCTTTTTTCGCGGACACAAGGCAACACTGAGTTTTGTTAGCATTAAATTAAACTAGATTATTGCTTCCCCATTCGAGAATACGTTGAATGTCTTTGTTGATTGAATTTGCCATTTCAGCTTTAATTTCTTGATTTGACATAGAAGGTGGATTATCACTATGAGTAGACTGAGATGAACTACAGTGAAGAGTGCTATCGTCCGCAAATCAATGGATGGGGTTAGTTGTTGAAGAAATAAGGTCGTTTATGTACAGAGAAAAGTGTAGGCGCTATAACGGATCCCTGTGGTACGCCCGCGTTAATGCTAACTTCTTTTGAAAAAAGCCATCAACTACGACACGTATTCGTCTTTTATCAAGGAAACTAGAAACCCAGTTGATGAGCATATCATTTAACCCAACGAGGTGAGTTTGGCAAGTAAACACTTATGCCAAACTTGGTCAAATGCCTTTGAGATATCTAAAGCGACTACAACTGTTTCACCGGACTGCTCTACTGTATTGTTCCAAACTTGGGTCACATATGAAAGAAGATCGCCTGTTGAACGACTTTGCCTAAACCCATATTGGTGGTCACTAAGGAGTTTGTTAGTTTCAAGGAACGTGAGCAGTTGCTGATTGATGGCTTTTTCCATGATTTTAGACAAAATGGAAGTGATGGCAATTGGTCGGTAATTTGAGGGATCGGTCTTATCGCCTTTTTTGGGAATAGGTTGAACATTTGCTAACTTCCATGATGAAGGGAATTCCCAGAAGACATAGAGATCGTATAGAGCTTAGATAGGGCTGGTACTAGTTCGGGGAACATTTCTTTAAGACAATAGCTGGGATACCGTCTGGGCCAGTCGCCTTATTGAGATCAAGCCTACTGATGATCGATTCCAAGAGCTTGTACCGAAAATGAATTGGTTTCATAGCGTATGAAGAAGAGTTGACTAGGGGCACATCTTTTCCAGAATCATTGAGACACGAGTTTGATGCAAACAAATCCACAAAAACGTTGGCTTTGTCTACAGAATCAGCAACTACCGATCCGTCAATAGACGTCAGGGGGGGAAATGAAGATGTTCCAAAGTTTTTACTAATGGCTTTAGCTAAAGACCAAAATTTACGACTGCCTAAAGGAGATGTAGCTAGTTCATTGCATTTTCGTTGTTCGAACAACTTTTTAGTTTTAGTGATGACACTTTTGCAGATATTTCTAGCACCAACGTATTCTACATGACTGTCGACCGATTTATTAGATTTCCATTTAATGTAACATTTATTTTTTAAAGATATTGCATCAGCACCAGCCTTATTGAACCAGGGTTGGGAACGTGAATGACCTATACGGTACTGTTTTTGGGAATGTATAACTCCATTCCTATGAGGATGACTTCAGATACTGAAAGAGCGATGTCCGAAGAAGAGGACGACTTAAAACAATATTCATGCCATGGAAAGGTTGCAAAGAAATCCCGTAAATCACTCCATCGAGCTGACTTAAAATACCACAAGGTTCTATCGGTTTTGCGAACAACAGTGGAATTAGGTAAAGTAGAAATGATTTTTATTAGACAATGGTCGGAAAGACCTAAAGGTGAAAGAACGGAAGTTTTATAAGCAAGAGGGTTTGATGTAAGAAAGAGATCTAGAAGATGTGGAGTATGGTTAGGGTTATCAGGGATTCTTGTGGGTTCAGAAATCATTTGTGCGAGATCACATGAAATAGCAAATGTTTCTGCACTATGACCAGCGGGATTTGTAGTAGATGAAAACTGAAGCCAATTAGAGTTATGAACATTGAAATCGCCTACAAATGAGATATCGCAAGATGGAAACTGAGACAGGAGATAGTCAACTTTCATACTAAGGTAATCGAAGAAGTCTTGAAAGCTGCTGTCATTAGGATAAATGCAACAGTAGAATTTCACAAAATTAGGACCAAAATGTTTAAACCAAATCACGTCAAAATTTTTATTTTCTAAGGAAGAAACCCTCTTGCAAGCAATTCTGTCCTTGATGTACGCACATACGCCTCCTTTATATCGAAAGTTAGAGTGAAGGCGGTATTGAGGAAATTGCAAGTCGGGTGACTCGGAGCTTTCAGAGGAGACTTGTGTTTCAGATAGAAACAAAATATCAGGTTGTAATTGTTCAAGATGTTGATGAATAGCATTAAGATTAGACCTGATACCGCGGATGTTGCAGTAGTGAATCAGAAAGTTGATACTTTCGATGACCGAGGTCGCTCGGGCCCTGCCCTCCCGGACATCCGAATGGGGCAGGATTTTACGTCCGGAATTTATAACCCTAGAAACCACAGCCATCTTATTTTTTAATTTAAGACTTTTAATCCGATAGGAAGACAGTGAGGGCGAGAAGGAAGAATAAGGATGAGAATAAATTAAGGATGATGGAAAAGGTAACCGGCAGCCCTTACCGAGCTCAGAAAATCGGAGACCCAATATTAAGGAGCCCATGGTAAGGGTGGTGGTACCTCCCCGGCTGACATGGAGTATACATGCCTACCACCTGCCAACTTACAAGTAAACAGCCACCGTTTCATCAGCATACATACGAGACCTGTTTTAAACTGTTTATTTACCTGTTAGACCTGTTTATCTGTTTTATTGTTAACCTCCAGCAATGGATAGCAAAAGATTAGCGTTGACGAAACGTATACTTCAAGTTCGTAAAGCTATACAGCAAAAATATGATCATCTTAAGGAGGATCGACTTGCCAAAGAGGCATATTTCATTAAAGCTTACAAACCACACATTGAACCACTTGCAAAAATCGAAAAGAAGATCGAACCGCAAGTAAAGACGGGGCCAGAGGAGGAGAAGGAGGAGGTATTCGCGAAACCGTCACCAAAACGTCATTTGTCCCCCATAAAAAAGTATAGTACCACGCTATTAATACCGTATCATTTGCGAGGAATTAACAAACGAAGATCATCTTCATTTGGTGGTAGTAATTATGTTAGTCCATTCGCACGACTTCCGTATTTTCAAAGAAATCCTCTACGTCAAGAGACACCATCGTTCATCGAGACTAGTGTGATTAGAGATATTGCACCCCAAGCAACTACGGCCGATTCTATTTTATTCGATACCTCTGCATCGAGAGAGTTTCTGGAACAATGTGATCCATTACCACGAACATACGTAGAGCGCATGTTAAGCTATGCATCGAATGTAATTGATACCACTTATGGAGTTCTTTACGACGTTTCAACCGATAAATGAGCAATTGGCAAAACACCAGTAAAGATAGATGTAAAGAATTTGGTTGTTAAAGGGGTTCGGTACAATGGTACGAGCGGTCTCTATGACCTAATCATCATGGATGAACCTGAAAAACGTCGCAGATATTTGTTTATTGCGACATCGTTGAGCCGCAAATTGTGGGTGATGTTTTATCTCCGCTAATGCGTATAGTAAATATTACTTCTGAAAACTACGCTTACGGGGGTTATAAAGATGTGGTTTTTTTGCCTGCACCCTAAATGCCCGTGATGACACGGGAATTTGAAAACATCGAGATTAATATAAAAGCAGATACGGGTGCAGCAATGCCATTCGAGTTTGGTACGTCGTGTCTGAAGCTACACTTTAAGAAAGTGCAATAATGGTTTGTCCTTATCAACAATATTATATGAATCAGGCCTGTAACGGTATCGGCTCCTTCTGCAGAGGCGCATCATATCAACGAGGTCACGGAATAGGAAGCTGGCTAGGTGGTATATTTAGAAGCATAATACCGTTATTTAAGTCTGATGCAAAGGCCATTGGAAAAGAAGCTCTAAGAACAGGTGCTAATATTCTTGGTGACGTCATAGAGAATCGGCCTGTTAAAGAAACGTTTCAAGAAAGATTTCACGAGGCAGGTAGAAATCTTAAACGTAAAGCCGATCATAAAATCGATAAAAAGAGTACGTCTGGTTGATAATAACCAGTCTCTACCGAGAGCTGTTGCTAAGAATAAGAAACCTACTTACGATATATTTTCAAGATAATGGCTTTTCTACATGCCCAATCATGTAAATGCGTCAAGGCCGAATTGGATTTGTTCGCTTTACCGTCGACGCAGACAAGTATCGAGAGTGGTGAATGAATACTTTACAAGCCCTAATCAGCTCTTACTGATGATGCCCCTATAGAGTTTGTGGGGCCCGGAAACGGAAACGATTACATAGATTTGAACCAGACCATGCTCTACATCACAGCTAAAGTTCTAAAGCAAGATGATACAGCACTTATTGACGCGGATGTTGTAGCACCGGTAAACAATTGGATGCATTCGCTTTTCTCACAAGTGGAGGTTTACTTAAATTAGAAGATGGTGTAACAACCAAACAACACCTACGCCTACCACTCATACACCGAAACGTTGCTAAATTATGGAAAGGAGGCCAAGAGTTCACATCTAGGTTGTACCCTATGGCACAATGATACAGCCGGGCAGATGAATACACTGGGGCCCGCAAATAACGGTTTCTCGAAACGTCAAGTACTTGCAGCGACTAGCAAACAAATCGAGATGATTGGTCACGTGCACTCGGATTTGTTTAATCAGGAAAAGTTTCTCATAAGTGGTATTGAGTTAAAGGCTAAATTTGTACGATCAAGAGATACCTTTAGTCTAATGGCGGTGGCACACGGTTCAACTTACAAGATGCGAATTATGGACGCTAGTTTATTGGTGAGACGTATGCGAATCAACCCCACCATTCTAATTGCACACGCTAAAGCTTAGAAACAACTGCGGCGAAAATCATTGGATAATATCTTCCTGGGTCAGTTACCTCAACGATGTATCGTAGGATTTGTCGCAAATAAAGCCTTCGACGGTGATTACTCCTCAAATCCATTTAATTTTCATCACATCAATATTAACTACATGTCGTTATATATTGACGGCCAACAAATTCCTTCGAAGGCCTTACAGCTAATGGTTTATATATTAGGGCATATCTCATCTTATTCTCCGATATGGGTATTTTTTAATGAGGGCAACGATATATCGAGAAGCGATTACCCCATCGGCTACTGTTTAATGGCCTTCCACCTAATCCCTGACCTGTCTGCAAACGCTAGCACGCACTGGAATTTAGTTAAAAACGGTTCCCTTCACCTAGAAGTCGGTTTTGAAAAAGCGCTCGTAGAAACCGTTAATTGTTTGGTGTACGCCGAATTCGATAACGTGATTGAGATGGATAAACATCGGAATATGGTCGTGGATTTCACCTGTTAAAAGGGACAACTCTAGATCACAAACTTCAGTGTACAATAACAGCTGAAATAAGATGGCCGTATACTTGGACGTGCAAGGGTTTACATATCATTGTTTGTTACCGCTAATGCTTATAAAGTCACCTCGAGATTATTTTATATCAAAACCCATGTCAAGACCGATAAGGTAGTTAGAGGATAAATATCATGGATGAAATGGAGATCATGGTATGTACCATACAACGATTTCTAAGAGGAGCTGATAAGAACTCTGCTACCGTTTAACAAAATTCACGTTAAGGGTAGTGAAAAACAACAGTTTTTAAAATTCCTTAACAAACCAATACTAAACTTGGACGAGGTTGGTTGTCCGTCGATTAAAAATTGAAATGGGAAGCAAAGGAGTATAGTTGTTTAAACCATAAGCTCGAGGAGCCTATGTGCGCTATGGAAAACGCATTGCTACTGCAAGACTGGGCGCATACCAACTACAAAGATGTACGCGGTACAAGTGTTGTAATGTTTGAAATCGATCCCCAGCCACAAGAATGTGTTTCGAGCTGTATGTGCTTCTAATCAGCTTCCAAGGCACGCACCAAGACCTTGTGCAATTGTTGTGTACACGAATCCTGCAAACAAACCAGGTCAGCATTAGACTGCTATCTACATTGACGAGAATGGTAACGGGGAATATTTTGATTCTTTTGGACGACCTACGCTAGGTTACCCTTTACGTTTCCTTGAGAAGAATTCAAGATGGTTCCTCTACAAGAAAACGACGCTGCAGGATTACCATTCGGATGTGTGTGGGCTTTATACGATACTGTTTTTGTGCTTTAATAGATATTTATGTATTAAGGGCATAATCAGAAGATTATGGCTCGAGGGCTTTTATATTCCTGAGAGCCATAATCTACAATTATGCCCGTGGCACATACAATGTTTTATTTTATTTTGCTCCATGAAACTGGAACAAAATATTAAAAAGATTCAGTATTTTCGGCAAGTTTTTAAATGCAAATGCAGTGAAATAAAGTCGACAGTAGGCTAATTTGTTGTTACTAAGATACTGTGATATTGCTATTATATATCATGTCATGTGTTTGCTGTCAATCATGCTGCTTAGCATCAATGACATTTCCGTGCTATAAAGACCACATTACGCCCGCATTTGGAGGCGTATAAAGAACATTATGGTGGCAAAATAAAATAAAATAATAAATAATTTACCAATGCTTGATTTTGTAAATAAGTTTTTCACTACATGTTTAGTTATAAATGATGAGATAATCAAATTACTGTATAATGCTTGTTTTTCAACCATTCTACTCTGATAAATAAAAGCTTTTTTAGTAGTTTAGCTGTTTTAATTAAGAGTTCCGTAACAAGATCCGAGAGAGAGGCGTGCATGATCAACTTCTATTGCAGAAAATGTTCATTAGCCTATACCCCGCTAGATGCCACCACAGACAAACCAAAACAGATCCAAGAGATAGCTCTTACATTTATCTTACAAGAACCTCCTTATTAAAACAATTTCAAATTTCCTGCGCAAATCGTGTGTGTAGTAATACTAGATTGGTTTAGGACTGCATGATGCGCTAAATAAAAACTCGCTTCTTCAGCGATATTAAGATCGGTAGGTGAAAGTTCGGACATATGACCCAATTCTAGATATTCTGTCATGAAATTTGAATATTCAATGTAAATAGTGGGATTTTTTAATAATTTTCTTTCTAATAAATAGATACGTTTCAAAGTTTGATCATGCGAATTACCCAAGATAGGTGCTTAGTTTTTGAAAGGTAATTTAACAATGAATCAGAGAGGGTGGGAAGAGTGGACACTCAAATGTTAAATTTGATAGACAATAGCGCCCTCATATGACTTGGAAAGAAGTATTTTCTTCACACGCGCGAAATTCAAATTTGAAATTATTAAATTAAATAATTAACTGGCCTAGGGGTTCAATCGTGTACAAAACCTCTTCCTTCGAGTACAAAATAGCGTCTTCGCGGGTCTGCCATTTCCAATACAATTTGGACTTCTCCATAGTGCTGACGATGTACCCCTCAAGTTTAACTTCCGTCACTCTTCCCGGGAAAAGTTTTTCTTCGAAGTTAACAACGACAAAATCATCCACCTTAAACGTGCTTGCTTCGGAACCCTTACACTTACTATAGTCGCTCGGGACGTTGCTAGGACCGGCCTGTGAAGTCATAGAAGTGGTAGAGTCCGTTTCTGACAGGTCGTCGAAACCTTCTGTGATGTCGGAGCCACTCGGGTCTTCTTCCGATCACTTCTTGTTGTCGTCGTGCTCGTCATAGGAAGATTTGCTGTCACTACTTGCTTCTGCGTTGTCGTCCTCAACAGAAGGCTTCTTCTTTGGTCGTTTATTTGTGGTACTGATGCCGGAGAAAGTGCTGGCCTTCTGTATGGCTGTCGGTTTTTTTGATTTCATGGCGTCTTCTACGTCGGCAACGGATATGCTTTTGCTGGAACGTTCAGCATCTTCATCCTCTTGGTGGTCCGCTTTCAGTCACCTCTTCTCCTCTTATTTAACTCCTCTAAGAACGAATCACCTAGCGTCCGCCACAGATTAAGCTTTCTTCGAGAACTGTTTTAAGTCGCCAGAACTTCCGTTTTGTCTAGAAAATGTGCGTGCGCGCGTGCGTGCATGTGCGTGCGTGCTGTGTGTGTGTATACGTGTGTGTGTGTGTGTGTATGTGCGTGTACGCGTGTGTACGTGTGTGCGTGTGTGTGTGTGTGTGTGTGTGTGTGTGTGTGTGTGTGTGTGTGTGTGTGTGTGTGTGTGTGTGGTGTGTGTGTTGTGTGCGTGTGGTGTGCGTGTGCGCACGTGTGTGCGTGTTTGCGTATCTGTGCGCAAGTATGTGCGTGTGTTGTGTGTGTGTGTGTGTGTGTGTGCTGTGTGTGTGTGTTGTGTGTTGTCTGTGTGTGTGCGTTGTGTACGTGTGTGTATGTGTCTGTGTGTACGTGTATGTGTACGTGGTTGTGTGTGTTTTGTGTGTGTGTGTGTGTGTGTGTGTGTGTATTGTGTGTTGTGTGTATGTATTGTGTGTGTGTGTGTTTGTGTGTGTTCATGTGTGTTGTGTGTGTGTGTGTAGTGTGTGTGTGTGTGTGTTGTGTGTGTGTGTGTGCTGTGTGTGTTGTGTTGTGTGATGTGTGCTGTGGTTGTATTTGTTTTGTGTGTCGTGCTGTGTTTGTTGCTGTGTGCTAGTGTGCATGTGTGCATGTGTCTTGTGCATGTGTGTTATGTTACATATGCTGTGTGCTTGTGTGTGTGTGCTGTGTGCTTTGTGTGTATGCTGTGTGCTATGTTGCGTGTGCGCTGTCGTCGTATATTGCGCGTGTGCGTGTGTGTGTGTGTGTGTGTGTGTATCAAACTGACTTTTAAGTTTTCACTTCACAGGTGATCTGGTTTAAATATATCATAACTTGCACTGTCATCTATTTCCCAAAAACGTCTGAGATAGTTATCAATTGATTTTACCGATAAATTACAAATATTATTTTCACATTGAACTTGGTTGTGCGAAATAGTTCCACTGATAACCCAACCTAATTTGGTTTCATGTAAATAATGTGCATTATCGTTTATTTAATGTCCCAAAATAATTGCACTCCAATTTATAAATCTATTTGAGACCTCTTGTTAAACAATGGATCAGCTAATTGTATATTTTGAGGAATAGTCACTAAATTAATATGAAATGTCACTAAAGGCAGATTTGCAGTTATCGTGTTAAAAACTAGACAAGAACAAATTGTAGCAAAATTACTAATATATGATTTTAGGTGAACGTCAACGATGTTATTTACTTGTGATAATGATGTATTAATGCCTGTATTAATGACTTTGAAATATTTTTATACTTTAATCCGACCTTTTTACAAGCAGCTAATGTTATAAAATTTGATTGACTGTCCATGTCAAGTAAAGCTCTGATTGCATAAATTTATTATCGCTGCCACGCACCTTTACTAATGCAGTAGATGATAAAACCCTAGTAGTTTTATTAATTTGAGAGTAAGTGCCTAACACTAGTAGGAGTATCTTCTAAAACAGTATGGTTACAATTTAATAGGACTGTTCTGTTTACATTACTTACATAAAAGGACTGATTTGCAATGGATTATCTCTCAAACAATTGATACAAAGGTTATGCCTTTGTAATTCATTTAGACGTACATCAATAGGAAGTTTTATTAATTCTGGACACAGATTTGTGTAATGTTCCTGTTTGCATATATTAAAAGATACCTTACGGGTTATAGTGATTACATGTAATGATTTGTTCAATTTCTGAACAGATTTAACCTTGCTAATAGACTTGTAATCATGAGAGTTAGATAAAAAATGATTAACTTTCCCTTGTAATAAGTGACATTTTTTGATAAGAAAATCAGTTAATTCTTTAAATGTTGTTACATTTTCTACTAATAATAAACCCCAATACTCTATAGGTTGATTTAAGTTTTTTAATAACTTTAAGTTCAAATTGCTACATTTGAGATATTCCTTAGAAATTCAGCAGAATTTTTACTGACTATCGGTAAATTTCGTAGAGCATGTACGTAATTTTTGATAATGAGATGTTTATTCTCATACCGTTGCTGAAGTAAATCAATTGCTATTAAATAATAAGATTCTGACATTCCCAATTCTTGTATTGAAGAAGCTGGTTCTCCTTGTAAGCAAGATTTGAGATAATGTAATTTTTGAATATTACTGAGTTTGTTATCATTATGAATTAATGAACTAAATGTTTCAAAAAAGACATCCAATTCTGGTATTGACCAGAAAATTGGGGTAAACAACTGTGGTAATTGTGAATTGTCCACAAAGGAGGTTGAATTACTAATATTATTTTTAAAATTAGTATTCTGATTATGTTTTTCGATGAATTCGTCGACAGTTGACATAAACTCAATGTATAGATTTTCAAAAAGATCCAGTTCGTGTCTTTGAGAATCTGAATCGTCTAAATCTTTTATTTTATTTCGAATTAGCTTAAACTCATCCATAGTTTCTCAAATTTTGATAGACGTATTCGAGCTTGCGTAAAATTACTATTGTCATTAAGAGAATCGCAATAAGTTTTAAATTTGATAACAGCGGCTTTAATATGACAACCGTCCCTAATTAAGCTTTTAAGTGAAAATGAATTGGAATTAGATTAAGATTGTACACACTATTTGAGACAAGTGGGAATTAAATACAGGAGAAAATAGTAAGGAATATCTGACCTTAACTCCAATGCCACAATGTCAATAATAAATGTGGATTTAATTAATATCCATAATCTACTAATCCATCTGTAGCTCGATTGGACCAATGTTTTGATGTTTAATATATAATTCGAAGGACCATATTTTTCAAAATTTAATTTTAAAAATAATTACAACTTTTTGTCAATTCAATTAGTATATTAAAGTATAAGTGGATAAAAAGGTCTTTAAAACACGCGCGATTTCCCGAGTACGACAGCGCAGCCGGAGTGCTCGGAATAGAGTAAGTGTTTTAAAGACCAGTTATCCACGAATACTTTGCTATTTTTTTTTATTGGTGCACCTTGAAATCATAAATACGAGTATTATTAGTACTAAAAATGGAAATAAGAACTAATAATGTAAAATATGTAAATAAAAATTAATATACCTAACACTAACTGTGCTTTCTATTTTCATTTATAAAATTAAAGGTGTTAAATAATGTTTAAATAAAAGTTTTGAATTTGTTAGTAATATTTTATGTGACGTTAAACGCGCTAAGGCGTGCTTTAAATAGGTAAAATGGGGCACCAATAAAAAAATATATTAACTTTTTTACCTTCGTGACAACATCTCCACTGAACATATAATTTGTGAAATTATGGCAGATGATACTGAACAATTATGATAAAAATAACTTACAGTTGTGTTAAAGGAAGTGTAGCAACATAAATTAACATTGTTGGTGCAAATGATAGTGAGATAGTATTTTACATTTTTTACTGTGTTGAAGTTAAAATTAAGCTGACTATATTTTTCGGGTCGTAGAATCCAATTATGACCATAGTTTTTCTGTGGAAATTAGAATAAGTTAGATATAAGTAAATTTCTGTATGTGAAAATTCTTAAATACCTACCTAATGTAATTATCATACATAACTAGTTTAAAAGCGAAATATGGCAAATGGGGTACCATTTTAAAGGAAATTTTGTTGTGAATTTAATACTTATAATGTTTTTAAGATGTATCCTTGTATAACGAAGATATTTGTAAAATTAATAAATCGTAAATTTCAGAAATATGATCAACCAATCAGAATTAAAATTCAGGTTTGTTTGTATGGTGTAAAGGTCCAATCAAAAAAATTTTAGAAAAAAATGATACATTTAAAAATTTTCTTAAGAGTCTGCTAACAATCTTGAAGGTGAAATCATGTTACTTTTTGTTTAGAACTTGTAATCAAAATTAAGATTGGTAAGTTTATCTTACTACTTAATTCATATAAAAACAAAACATATTCGAAAATTTTTAAACTAATTAAACAAAAGTGAGGTTACAATAATTTTTTTTTATTATTATTATTTCACATTAGAACGTCAGATTTTAAAGTGCTCCGCACGCGCGAAACAAGGACGCGCGTGATTGGGCCGCATCTTTCTAGGATTAGCCACAAGTGATTTTTGTGTACAAGAAAACGGAAATGTTTTTGAACGTTTACTGTAATTTTTTAAAGTATAATATTCATTTTTGTTGTTCATGTGCATACTTAGAAATTAATTTGTCATAATAATATTAAAATTGTAATGTTTTAATTTTGACGCAGCAACTTATGGAGTATGTATGACCATACATGGTCATATAGTAATACTTTAAATAACTAGGTAAATTTTACAGGGTCTAACGACACTTAAAGTGTACAATAATTCAATAAACATATTAATCTAAATTAAAAATTTAGATAAATTTGGAACGAATACATTAAAGATGAATTTTTCCGGACAAACCGTCTGGATCTTTTTCGAGGTGAGACAGTACAGTATTACGGGTGCTTGCAAAAAATGAAAGGAAGGATAAAACGTAACATATCAAAATTGATAATGCAATTCGATAGAGGGCAAAAAGTTGCCATGAAGAAGTGTTCTTCTTTTTTCAATAGCACCTCAAACAACAGATTTCCAAAATTTCGTTTCTTTTTCAAATATTTCGAAAACTAAGCATGTTAGCTTTAATTGTTTAGAGCCATAATGTTGGTTCACTGATTATGCAACTTTGCCCCCATTTAAGCTCGAATTTGTAACAGCCTGTATACACACACAAACACACACACACACACACACACACACACACACACACATATATATATATATATATATATATATATATATATATATATATATATATAGGTGGGCGGGTAATCTTGACTGACTAATTCAGATAACTAAATACTAATTGAGATTGCAGTCAACGTAAATAAGGCCAGGAAAGTTAAGTAAAACCCTCTGTTGCTGTGTCAAGCTTTTGGAATTCGAGCAAAACAAAATCATTTAATCGTTAATATCAATGTACAAGGCACTTTATGGTGGCACGACTTAGCTCTTTACAAGGTAGCTCTTAGCAACGAGCTACCTAAAGACATTTTTGCACTTAGCTTGATATAGCTTCCACAGGTATGCATAACATATAGCGACGAATATTGCCTTCACAAAGAAATAAATAGGCAGTCGAACAACAGGTGGTCAGCATGTACCCAAGCGATGGTTAACATATGGATAGAGCATGCCCACACGATAGTAAATCTATGGGTAGAATATGCCTTTACGAAGATCTAAAAGAAATTATTGAAAGTAATCAGATTCACACCGTTGTGTTCTAAAACTTACCCTGAATTAATCCGGTTGTAGATGAAGAAAATAGTATAGATTGCTTATGTTAATAAGGAAGAAATACAAATTGTTGGTTAACATTCGCATGAGTATAGAGACATACGAAGGTATTGGTTTTCCAAATCACTTCACTAATTATAATGAATTCGTCATTAAGTATAATTTTTGTAGGTAGCTAAAAATGAGCAGAATTAGTAATGTTTTGAGATCAAAAGCATGGCATACCTAGTCCACGTGAATTCAACATATGTATGCGTCGAAACGTATTAATAGAAGAAAATCCAAAAAGCCAAAGCAAACTCCATTGATAAAATCACGCCTTAAGCGATGCAGTTAGAAAGCTAGGAAAATTCGAAGTTTTCTTCTTTCATTCACCAGAACCATCTTTAACCTCGACGATACGGAAATGCAATTAAATTTGACAGCGTAAAGCTCAACCTTCCCATTTCAGAAATCCGTTGGAGCAATAACTTTCCATTTCTTAAAACTTCGAAATATAAATGGTAATGCGAAATTGTGAAACAAACATACGGAAATTATTATAATTTAATATTAGTCAAGTTGCTTTGGTATGTGTGATCCTTGCGATATTGTAGGCTCACATTCCATTAACATAAGTAATTTGATTGTAATCCCATTATGTTTAGAATTTACATCAGTTTTACGCACATAAATACAAAATTTGGGGCTTGCATCTCGATAGCGCAGTTTGTTAACTCTAGCAAATTACAGGTCGTAGGTTCAAATCCTACTCGAGGTAAACTTTTTATTTATGTATTTAATAAAATTAATAATAATTTTTAATTTAAACATACGGAAAGTCAGGAACAAATTAAAAAATATGTACGATGGCATTTAATAGTTAAAATAAAGTGTAACAATATTAATAACACTGTTTACGCGTTTTAAGCTTTTTCATGTTTCATAAATTTGTCCTAACATCTCAAGCAATTTTTACAGATATTACTATTTACTGAGGACATTTATGTAAAATATAAATAGAAAAATACACCATTTAAAAAGCCCAAAAGCTAAGTATTTTAATTAAATACTTAGCTGTTTGAGAAATTTATTTGATAAAAATCAGAAACTACCCCTAGTAAACCCACCTTCTGTGCTATGCAAAAACTAATGAGCCCGTTGAGGAATGAGAACAAGCTTAAATACGAAATTTCAGAAACGTGCGTCTTCACGATCTGGACACGCACGCAAGCGTACATGTGAACACGCAAACACTCACTTCTCAGAGTACGTTTTTCACATAAAGGTTTCGTAATTTGTTATATTCTGAGATATATATATATATATATATATATATATATATATATATATATAAGGAGCATTATTCCAAAAATGGTATTCATTACAAACTATGTTTCGTTGCTACTCGTAACCGAGCTGGTAGCGTAGTGGTGGCACGATCTGCTTAGCATTCGGGAGGTAATGGGTTCGATTCCCATTACCGTCTACCTTGTATGAAGTTCTTTCAGGGGGTTTTCCTCATACACATGTAGCGGCATGGTCACTGCGTATATGCACACCATGTGCGGCTGCTTAGGCTAATGCTGAGGTAGTATTTTTCCCCCTCAAAACCCTAACCCCGTTCCTTCCGATCCTATCCTGAGCACACCCATTCTTAATCCCACAATGCATATATACGTAATGTATGTATGTATTCTGGGAATCCAAGAGTGTGGCTGAAGGAGCTTGGAAAGCTCGAGCAGACCGCTCTCCCCTTTGGGGAGGGAATGAAATACGAGGCCTTTTCCTTTTTCTTGCTACTTGTGTTAT
Organism: Vesta saturnalis; assembly: GCA_036346205.1. Classification (NCBI taxonomy): domain Eukaryota; kingdom Metazoa; phylum Arthropoda; class Insecta; order Coleoptera; family Lampyridae; genus Vesta; species Vesta saturnalis. Next base: position 487,324 of record JARFJB010002505.1, on the reverse strand, counting down.
TGATATGAATCAAATATTTTACATTTACGCTAAATTCAACAAATTAGTGAACAAGGTATGTGCTAATTTAGCTTTAATTTGTTTTTCATTTTTATTACAACAAAAATGTTATATATTTTGCAAAATTAAGCTAAGTTCATGGACTTGAACTACGTTTGGAAAAATAAAACAATATAATTCTATAAAAATTAGTCATTGGTAACGATCATTCCTCAACTACATCATCTTCTACGTTTTCTCAAATGTTTCTTAATGCACCTTCATAAATCAACTTTTCCTCTTCTGTTAATTTGGTGTGCTTCAGAAGGTGTCTGACATTGCCTTTTTGGCGACGCTAATTTTGTTGACAGGTGCTAACGGTTACGCTTTTCCCAAGGCATTGAAGATATTAGTATTGTTGCTTGTGAACATTCTGATCCAGTGTACGTGTGTTTCACTGATACCACCTTTATTCCCTTACGGTAAGTAAAACACCGTGCTTCGATTATTTTGAAGGGAAGTTTCTTCTTTAGTATAACAGCAGCCTTATGACTTGTAATGTTTAATATTCCAGTCTACACCATTTCGCAGAATTGTAGAATTTTCAGCAAAGATATCGTAATAGTCTTGTTCCATTTTCCTTATTATATTTTCGGAACGACCGAATATACGATTCGCTGGCATGAAACTATGCCCCCTTATTGGAAAAGCAGCATAAATGGTACGACAGAATTTTTATTGTCATCGGGTCACGAGTCCGAAAATAGTTTCAACGCATGTGGTCTTTGTGTAGGATTTAACTCAAGGTGCTTACCTTCCAGTGCATTTAGAATATGTAATGATGCGGAACATACTTCATTTGAGCCCTTGCCACTTTCATTTTTAGTCCAGGTATATGCGAAAGTGTTTTCTTTGTTCTGATTGCCTTCTATTATCACAAATGTAACATTATACAACCACAACTGTCTCATATAATATACATACGAAATGCAAAGCTTTGGTAGTGGTTGATTATGTTGCATATCGAAGTATACTTCGATCACACCACTAGGCTCATCTTTTCCTAGAAGTTCATAGCACTTATGTGCAGGTAATTCATGTAATTTTAATTCTGTGTCTTACTCCCATATCTGTAGTTGTAATTTCCATTTTCTTTTAGTTCATAAAAAGAACAAACATTTTTTTTCGAATAAAATAGTCATTGCATTGTCGATTATTTGGATTTTCAGTCCTCGGACGATGACGTTTTGGAATCTGTGGGTGAATAAATTTTATGACGAAATTGTCTTTTCATGGGTGTATATTTTCTTGAAAAGTCTACAATAACCGAGCGAGCATAAGCAGAATACAAAACAGCACGCAGTCAACTAACCTTGTATACCTTCCCGATTTAGCTCATTTGCTTTGCACAGCTTTGTGTTAACATGTTTACACGAAATATTTGGAGATTTGCCTGCAGAACTGTTGATCTGGATAGATTTTATAGTCTTCTTCCAACTAAGGTTCCTCTTAAAGATGAAGATACCATTTCTTCATAATCTTCAGACATTGTTATTTATGCACTTAAAAATGATGCAGACAATAACACAAATATCCGCAAACCTGTCAATTATGACTGAGGTTAGGTTTATTCTCAAACATATCACAGAAGCCCGCTTTCGGACTTCAGTTAACTTTGGAATAAATTTTTTTTTGAAAACATAAATCAATATTATATTAGAGTAATCTGTGGGTCATACTTGGCCACCATCATCGGCGGGAATTTTAATAATTTGTACTTAGTTTTGGAATAATGCCGCTCATATGAACAGAGCTCATTACTGTAATTATTATTTTACTAATTATAAAGTAAGCAAAATGTTTCCATGTTGCGACTTTTTCATGAAATCCTTGTTTATATAATGTATATAAACAAGGATAAAATCAAAAATAAGAATTTCGTTTTAGTTAAATTAGCTATTCTGTTACGTAACCGTGTATTGTTTGTTAATGTTTAAAAGCACGAGATCGATTAATTAAATGTTGTACCATTGATTATACTATACATAATCAATGGTTGTAATAACAGTTTTTTTTTTGTAATTCATTATAGTCCATAAAAATTATAAAACTGAATCCACCTCTGATATTCCATAGTACCTTCAGTGCCTAATAGGGGTGCAATAATTTTGCTTCTTCAGGAACTTTATAATTTCTTTTATGGTAAATGTTTACCTAAAATAATAATATAATAAAAATATTACTGCACTAAATTTTTCAAAATAGAGAAAAATGGTAAGAGAATACATTAGTTAATAATTTTATGTCATTCGTAATGGTTATGTATAACAACATAAACTTAACCTAACAATTTAAAATTTTAGGATGTATTTTTAATGATTAGAAGAAAAAAGTTAACAATTTTTACAGACGCTAAAGACACAACCACAGTTTTAGAATTGAAAAAAATGATTGAAGGTATGTGCTAGTAAAACTTATTTTTTCTTATTTTATATGCTTCGTATAGGGATTATGAAAATACCACCACATAATCAACAACTCTTTAATAAGGAAAATACAGTAATGGAAGATATTAAAATGTTACAAGATTATGGATTATCATCAACTACCGCTAAAGCACAAAGCCCTGCAACTGTCGGTTTAGCTGTTAGGTATGAATTGTACCTAGATTTAGATAAACGAGTTTGTATTATGTTATTTTAGGGATGAAAATGGTGCATTTGAAGCTTTAGAATTAACACCTTATTCATCACCACCAGATTTACCCGATGTTATGAAGTCTCAAGAAAGCAATGGACAAGAACAATCCTCTTAAATTTTATTATTAACTACACATCATCTCTTAGTCACTCATTTGTGAGATATCACATATATACTACAATAGATACTTTATTTTATACACTATTTTATCAGTTATAACTTTGTTCATTTAAATCGCTCAGCCTTTGTAAAGCTACATAAACTTCACATAGTTCTGAATGTTTTGTTATATTAACATTTGTAACCGGTATCATTTTTCACAAGCTTTATAATCATGTCTATCAGACATTTTCTTCTCTATATCTATTGTATAAGTGCTGTGTTACAAATGTAATTTATTGATTAAATTAATTTGTATAGGTCTTCGTTTGCAGGTAAATTAATTCTTTGTAAAATTGCCTAGTGTAGCTCCTGTCGTAATTAAAACGAGTTACCATTACTGCTAATTTTAGATATCACACAAAATTTCAAACTTTAGGATTTGTAAATGCGGTTGAAGTGAGTTTTGAAAATTATGATAGGTACATTAATTAATTGTGTATTTATTAATTGTAAATGGTTTTGGTAAAGAAACATAAATAAATAAATATAAAATTAATGACAATTTACATGAATCTCATAGAACTAATATATTAAATGAAAAGCTTCCAAGTGCTATTTTTTCATATGCAGAATCTTATATATGTGTGAATTGGTTCATATTGCAGATCACCTTGTAGGAACTTGTGTTAATAATATTTATCAAGTGAAATATACTTATTTTTATGTTCCAACCTACACACACAGATATATATATATATATATATATATATATATATATATATATATATATATATATATATATATATGAATATCTGTATATTTCCACTATTGCTAAATCAACATTACGTCATTTTTACAATGATTGACAAAATTTTGCCAAGATTACCCATGATGTCTATGTATGGATGTATGTTAGCATCCATCATAACTCCAAAACCATAATATGTACATACTTGAAACAGCTGTATATTTCCAGGATATAAGAATACCTAGATACAGATGTTAAATATATAAATTATGTTATATTCAGTTTTTGATACGAGGTGTAATTGGCATATAAATATATATATATATATTATATATATATATATATATATATATACACACCTATCTATCTATTTGACAGATCATCGTTTTTGTTTCTACAATGCCTATTTTCGTTATGAATGTATTAAAATAGGGAATGTGTAATTATCGTAAAAAAATTATTTCATTTTCACTTTGTAGGTTGGACAAGTTGTATGTTGTTCCACACCAGATATTTATCAGCTGTAATGATAAATAAGAACGAATAATGTTTTTCTTTTACTTTTCCTCTAGTTTGTTTAATTGCACTAATTCTTTAGTATTCCGCATCTTTAACATTTTTTCAATAAGATTATCAGGGCTAATTCCCCTTATACCACATGCTTTTCCTCATTATCACCTTATTAATAACACATCAATAATTCACCGACTGGTGCCATATTCATTCTTACAATGTTAATAATATTAACTAAATAAATCAATGTTTACACATGTAAAAAGTATTCAAAAACTTTATGAAAAGTTAGGTACACTTCTGGTGTAAATGAATATTACTAACAATAAAAAAACAAACTAGACAAATACAAATATGTCTTTAATATGATGAAAATGTTCCGTGAAGTAAGCCTTATTAATTAAAAAAGTTTTTTGTTTTGCTTTAAATTGATTAAATGGGAAATCACGAACATACAACGGAAGAACATTATAATATGATACAGCAAGAACATTATAATATGATACAGCAAGATTTTCGTAACTATGAGCACTCTTGGTTAACCTCATAATATCTTGAACAATTTTTGATGTACCCTTGGTATCGTGGGTACGTATATGTTCATACATACTATATTTTACAATGTTTTTAGATACAAAAGAGATTCCAATATAAACATACGATATTTTAATCCAGCGATGATGCACACTTGCTTTTCATTGAAGGCCAAAATACAACTCCTAGATGACGAATTTGGCCATGCAAGTATATCATATTTGAAGTGAGTATGGAAATTCGTGAAGTACACCGTCCTTAACATTTCAGGGGATTCACTTTCCTTTGGCATTTTAAGAGCGGAGATACCGGAGCAAAGTTTCTTACATAATGCATTGCATTATGATTCTAATACCACTCCAAGCAGGTTTCTCTGAGTAATTTTGTAGCGCCGGCAATGATTTGAGAGAACATGTAAAGGAGATAGTTTTATAGCCTTATTTAACAAAAGATTATTCTTTCGCACCAAGAGTTGATTTTATTTGGCTTAAATGCTATACGTTGCTAAGATTTTCATGCTCGTGAACCTAAGTTCGATTGTCTGCATAGGTACATGATTAATCTAGACTTATCTAATGCCGTTTCAATACCATTCATGAGCATTATGAACAGTAGAGGTCCCAGTATTGATCCCTGAGGCACACCGTATGTAACGCTTAGCATCTCCGAACAAATATAGTTACTACTGACAAACAGATATCTGGTTGCTAGATTATGATATAATCATGGATTTACTAAGTCCGTAAAATTCAGTGAAAGTTATCTAAATTAGTTTTGTGAACACTATGTGAGATACAATCATAAGCTTTGGTCATATTACGTAAAGCCAACCCTAATGTATTTAAGGGAGAAATGATCCCCGTAAGACAAAAAATCTAAATAATGCTCAATTATAGGCCATAAAAATTTGGAAAAATATTTTACCCAACTGGGCAAAATGATCCCTTTTTTTTTAAACACTTCTTTTTTTCGGAAATAAAGTGAAATGAATTTATGAGCTTTTCTTCAGGGAGAAATGTAATGTATGTGGGATGTAAACAAATTCAATAAAAATAGCTGACTCGAAAAAAACACCTTATAATATGGCAACTATTACAGCTTTCTACAAACTCTATCTTGGCATTTTCAACGTAATAATCGCAGGTGTAAAGGTCGCAGTCATTGTCAACTATTCCAGCACATTTATCATGGGCATACCGTTTGCAAAAACAGCACTGCATCCAACCTATCTCCTGCGGGAGATCTTAGAAAAGTGTCGGAACAAATGAAGCACTCTACATTTTCTGCCACATCCGACCATTCATCTGTAGGTTTTTCTTTTTTCCTTTTATCACGTTGTCTTATTTGAACAAGGCTTTGTTTTTCCCTTTTGCTTTCCATTAACTGCTGCTTTATTTTTCAATTTAGAACTTCTCTTATCTTCCACTGCTTTCTTTTTTTGTCGCTCATCTAAAAGATGGTCTTTATAAGGAGTAAATGTAAGAACAACGATACCAACAGACTTTCGTTTAGTAGTGCGTCGTGGTTGTGATGTCTTGGGAAATAGACGAATATCTTTCCAGAAAATAGTAAAAGAGGCCGATGGCACAGGTCTTGACGCAGTGTCAATATCCTCACAGATAACGGATGAAGAAGGGAGAATTCCTGATCCGCCAAGATCATCTCCATCTGAACTGGGCCGCTATTCACGCTTTGTCCGACAAGTAGTTTACTTAAGAGGTATTAAAGGATCTGCATTATAAGGTACGATTCCAGTCTTCTTGAAACCATTAATAGCATTCATGGGGTTACAGCTTTCAGGTAGGATTCTTTAAAAAGTCTCGAAATTTGAAATACTGTAACAGTCCCTCCTGGGTGATTAGCCATTTTTCTAGAGCTACATCAGCTAAGGTCTAATGGCTATAACCTATGTGTTGTATGCGGAGGAAAACACAACATGGGGACAACATTACTCCTGGATTTTTCGATGACATTCAAATTCTTAGTCTGGGAAAGGTTTCTGTCCAGAATTCAAAGCGTTGGGCCTTCTGGTGATGGTTTAATGAAAGATTGCATCTGAATTCGGTACCTAGCGGCACCCCTTCTTTCTACTCCTCTTTCGGAAGATATTCAACATTGGTGGAAGATCTGAGCCTCCAGGGTACATACAAATGACTGCAGTAGTAGACACGTCTCGTTCGGCAGACACTACTCTTCCAACTTGTTTCTTACCTTTTTTGGCCAAAATTTTATAGTTTGTCCCTGGGGCTGTACTCGTCACAGACATCTCATCTAGATTATAAATCCTATGTGAGGGAAATGGTGTTTTATCCAATATGGTCTTGAGCAAAGTAAAAAAAGTTATTACAACAGGTCTGTTGAAACCACGATTGCGAGCGATTAAGTTTGCTTCGGGAGATCTCAGTGAGAGGGAAGGGTGTATGGTGCGAAAACCGTTCGACCAACCTTTACCAGTAAGTTTTGTTGCATCATAATATGGGTGCACGATGACTGCGAGCTGGTACGCAATAGACCTTATGTCTTTGCTGGTAAGGCCATATAGTCGGCTTTGCATATCGAGAATGTGGGTAACCAACTCATTTTCTTATTCTTTGGTTAAAACAGTAGTTTTGTTATACAGTCGCTTTAACTGGTTCGTCGCTTCAAATGGCACCTCAAAGATTCTTGCCGCATTTTATTCTCGTCCCATATCTGCCTGTCAGTATTCCGTTTATATTTTTGAACCATATCGCCGTTCTGAAAAAAATATTAAGTTATTCATTCTTTACCATAAATTGTTTAGTAGAGAGGGCAAAATGATCCCGTGATCATTTAATCCGATGCCATGGTGGATCGTTTTGCCCAAACAGACAACAGAATGCTGGCAGCCATGTTTATCAGGTAATCACCAAGGCTTGATATTTCATAAACATCTCAGATTTCAGGCAAAATATTCAGTAGATATCTATCCTACCATAGAACATTTCTACTTGTTTAAGAGATAAATTACAATAGTTTCAAATGCCGGCCTTTCACTCTCCTAATAAATTTATTTAAGAGATAATATTGTTGAAAACAATGGAAGGATTGGCAATAAATATTAAATTAAACTGTCCCGAATATGACATTCCAGAACAATCTCCATGGATAGAAGTTAACAATGTCACAGCCAAAACACAAATTTAATCACATATCACTGCAATATTGTGAAAGACATGTGCAGTTGGTAAAATATTTACTTCAAGGTATTATTTGTTTTGATTTTAATCCTAATGCTACTAATAAATAAAAGAAGATGGGAAAAAGTTATAAACTTCAAGGTTAACAGTTTCACTTACGTAAGTAACAGCAAATCTATCATAGAATTGAAACAGTTCTTTTAAGATACTTAGAAAACAAATGATTATTTATTATCAGTACTTAAATAGTACTGCTTCAAGATAACGATGAACAACACATGGGAGTTCACAATGAGTAAGAGTTATGGAAGTGATAGTAAAATAGTCCAATTTGCATTATGTTATTTGTAAATCCTTTTCCTATAATATCTAGAATAAAGAATTATCACTGTCTTACTCTTGTTGAAGATATACTTAGGACCAAATGAAACTTTTATATTGAATTTTCAGTACCAAGTAACAACACCTCTATATAGCTTTATAATCATGTCCAGTTTATTATTAGTGCACTGTGAATTTTTTCTCAAAATCATTTCATCCCTGGTACTCCATTAAGAAAAGATAAATTTATATTTATCTTTCAACCTACATATAGGTACATATCTAGGTATAGAAGGTTATGCATTCAACTTTTTTTCACTATCGCTAATCAACTTATTACGTCTTTTTACAATATTTGACAAAGTTTCGCCAAGATTTGCCATTGTGTGTGTGTGTGTGTGTGTGTGTGTGTGTGTGTGTGTGTGTGTGTGTGCGTGTGCGTGTGCGTGTGTGTGTGTGTGCGTGTGTGTTTTTATTATTATTATTATTATTATTATTATTGTTTATTAAAACTGTAGAATTACATTAGATTAACAGGACAGTTAATAATTAATTAGAATCACTACGACTAACATTTTATTAAGGTATACACAACTGAGGTAATCTATTTGTTTATCGCAATTCGTTGCTCCACGATATTTTATTGTTTGACTGAAGAGTGAATAATGCATTGCCTATTGCTCAACGTTCTATAAAGTTATCGATGTTGTTTTTGCCCACATACCATGAAAGGTCTAACAAGATTCGTTTTTTTAGCAGTAAATAAATTTTTGAAAGACTGCGTGTGGCTATTATTCCGTATATCACTGGATGTTATACTGTGCACAGTAGCCTTGGCAAAATTAATTAGAAAATTTCTCAAATGGTGAACTTGACTGCTTCCTTTTATGCCACATATGATCATGTTATTTGTTACTGTCATAATATTCAGTAACTTCTTAATTATTCCGTGAACAAGCTGCCAAATCTCTACTACATGTGAGCAGTTGACTATTAAATGTAATGCGTTACATTTCGGTTCTGAACAATAATGACATAGATCTGTTTCTTTTATTCTGGCGTGCAAGCGGTTTTTAGCAAACCGCCAAGAGATTTCTGAAGTGTAGCCAGTTGTATGTTCGTTCCAATTGCTGCTTGCCTCATAATTTTCTGGTAAGTGGAAGTAGCCTACGGTTAGCTTTTGTTGCAATTTTTTTCGTGTGGTAATCTTAACTGTGTATTCTCTACTACGATACTTAAATGACATGCCGCGTCTGTGCACTGACCCATTCTCTCGCTCTGACATTGTTCTACTAAAATAAGTTTTTATTCTTGAGTAGTGTTGTATTAATTCATTCTTTAACAATTCTGAATTTGTTGGCAATTGAGCTCTCAGACGGTTTTCGTCTAACCACATACCATTCTGATAGAAATCATTAAGGGTGATAAATCCCATTTGTTCCCAGAAGGTGGAAAAATGGGAGGAACAACACGCGATGTCAATGTAGAGTCTAACGTTGGGATCATCAGTAAATCAAAGCGTTCTAATGTTAAGTGCGTGCTTTGTGAAATGTGCATTGCTTCCAGAATTAATGTCGACAAATGGTGCTGTTGTGGCTATTTTTTCTTTAAGAAAAACCATTGCCACGTTAAATTAAGCGAATCAGATCGTTTTAAAGTGTTTTTGATAACTATTTTCCATGGTTGTGCTTCTGTGTTGTCAATTAATTTTTTTACTAGCCATAACCGGAAGCATTTAATTTTTCAGGAATATGCACTTCACCCAGCCCTCCCTGGTTAATAAACCAATAGGTAAATATAGATGTTGTTGGTTCGTCCAATGTTTGCCTCTCCACATAAATTCTACGATTTTTCCCTTCAAAACTAGTTGCTGTTGAAGTGTGATTGGGATGCACTGTAATACATGCGAAAGTTTTGGGGTCACGTATTGATTATAACACATTTTTCCGGGCCACAATTAATAAGGATAGTAGTGACCGTTTCCATTTTGCCAGTGAGGCATCCAGAGATCTATTTAGTGTTATAAACGCTTGCATCGATTCACGTTCCTCGTCGTTAGACAGACTCACTCCTAGCACTTTAATTCTGTTTACTCATTGTATCTTGAGGGGTGTTTCTATTTTTCCTTTCAAAGTCCTCCCCAGAATCCAGTACACTTATCCCAGTTAAGCTTCGCACCAGAGCAATCCGCATATATTTGGTAGCACTTTTTGAGTTTTAAAGTCAGTTTTATCCGATATAAACACCGATACATTATCGGCATACCCGCTCACGGTTATGTTGTCACTTTTAGGGAATCGGAGATTGTAAAACCTTTCAGGAGTTTTCTGGATAGAGCTAAAAATGGCTCAATTGCGGTGGGAAATAGAGGACCTGAAAGAGGACACCCTTGTCTGATTCCAGTTTCAAAATTTATATCGCTGGTAAGGAGTGATTCCAGCCTCACGTGACTTACCGAGTTTACATGGAGTAATTTTACTCCTTTGATAAACCGATCTCCAAAGTTCATTTTTCGTAGTACATGGAACAGATAACTGTGAGAAACTTTATCAAAGGCTGCTTTTTGGTCTAAGCTAATGATTGCAATCGGAACATTTTGATGATTACATGGATGGAGTAAAACATAGATCGATTCGGTATAGAGTAGCTCTGATTTGGATGTATGAATTTGTTGATTAGTCTTGTGAGCCTTAACGACAATGATTTTGCTAAAATCTTGTAATCAGTACATAATAGTGAGATTGAACGGTAGTTTTTAACTCTCGCAAATCACCTTTTTTTGGCATTAAAGTGATAACGGCTTTCCGCATGGAATTGGGCAGCAAGTTTCTTTTAATTGCCGCTTAGACAGTTTGGAAAACTTTATATTTTATATGGTTCCAGAAGGTAGCATAAAATTGCACCGTTAGGCCATCAATTCCGGGAGCACTATTTTTATTTAATGACTGGAGCACTGCTGTCAACTCCTCAACTGTAATTAGTTCCTCTAACAGTTTCTTCTCAGCGTCGGGTAGAGTTGCGAGAGATTCATTTAATGGACAGGAAAAAAAATTCGTAACTACCACCACTTCACAAAGAATTCGTGGATCCTCAATTGTTCCATTGTTGTGTTTTAGGGTGGACAAAGGCTTGAAAGAGCTGTTAATTTTTTTAGCTGTTGTTGGGCGGTCAGAGTGTATAAGCTTATCATAATTTGTGGAAGTTAGTTGATGTTCACTTATTCTTTTGTACGCATACTTAATGGTGTCTAGTAGGATACGTGGATTGTGCTTTCCAATGTTAGATGCACTGCAAATAAGGGTTTTTAATTGTTTTTGTAAATAGCAGGTATCAATAAACTTTTTCTGTCTGTTCTGCCTTTGGTACAAAATCACGACATCTTTAATGTTTGACTTGAGGTGTTCCCATGATACTAAGGTTTCGTCCTGGTTATCAAAATTCTGGAGTTGATAGTTTGAGGATAAAAATGTGTTCATTATTTCGATGAAGCTTTTGTCTTCCAATAAACGGTTATCGAATTTTCAGTATGGTGGATGACTGATTACCCTAGTGGTTTTAATGGTAACTGATATAGCCAGGTGGTCCGAGAAGGAACCATGAAGAAACGTTGTTTTTATAGATGAAATTAGGGATGTACAACAATAAATTCTTTCCAAACGAGATGAAGAAATAAGATTAGTATGTGTGTAGTAGGTGAATCCTGATTTTCCTTTGTTATAAAGGCGCCAGCAATCTGTGAGGTTTCCATTTTTTAAAGCGCCGGCTAAACTGTTTGAAAATATTGGGTCTCTCTCACTTGAACCGCTTCAATCGATTGCTGGGTCTTCAGTACAACTAAAATCTCCCCCTAACACTAGATTCGTACTATTTTGTTGGGACTCGAGGAATGTTGTTAAAGCTGAGAATACCATTTTAGCTACGTGGGTATTATGAGGAAGGTACACGTTAATAAAGTTCCAGTCATGTTTATTAATCATTAGTGTTAATTTTTGAAGGCACGACCCTAGTAAAAGTTCGTATTTTTTTACTAGCGCATTTAAACTTCGCTTAATGCCAATTAAAGTGCCACTGTAATTTGTCTTAAATGGATTCATAAAGAACACGTAGGAGCTATTTTGAAGTATAGACGATATCTCAGCAATGTTAGACTCTTGCAGTAAAATTACATCAGGAGAATTAAATTCTAGGAAAGTTATTAAATCCACGCATTTTGGTATCAGACCTTAAACTCTTGGCGTATAAAGTTATTATCTTCAAGGTTGACGTAGCCATGTCGATTAAATTTTTTTTTTAGTAAGTACTTAGAACCCTGTCTGTCGAAGGCCTTCGACGTGGAGACGCTGCTGCTAACGATTCTATTGGAAAAACCGATCTACCTGCTTTATCTAGATCTCTTTAATATAGTTGATTAAGCGCTTACACCTTTCTTTGGTAGATTTTTCCGAAAATACAGTTGTGACCAGTTTCAGTAAACTGAGAACACTTTCAATATCCTCAGTATATCTTCGAGACACCTCAAAAGGGTTATTACTGTCCTTAACTTCAATTAGAAAATCCGAAAAAAATCTAATACTAGATTATTTTCTTCTGACCAAACATTTCTTAAATCGTCATACACCTCTCTGGTCGGCGAAGGCTCAACTTTCCGTTTCTTTACAGTAGCATTGGCCATTTTATGTTTTTTGGGGCGTACGAACGCTTCTGACTCATTTGTGCATCTAACGAGATTTTCACTTTCCTCTAGAGGTTGTGGTTCAGTGAGCTCTACAAGATCTTCCTGGCTATCTGTTAATGATTCGTTTCCTGGTATTGTGGCCATTATGCTAGTAGTAGTATCTGTAGGAGGGTGAGGTCGTTTGTTTACACCCAGTTCACTGTTATGAAGCACAACTGTGCTTACACTTTCTATTACTGTGCACTTAGATGCCATGTGGCCATAATCTCTGCCTTTGTAGCATCTAATTTTGTCATCCGACAGAAATATTCGGTATTCTTCATCTTCATACACAATTACTACGTTGCTGTCACTTGCAGGATCATTATCTACAAAAACCTGTCGACGAAAGCTGTACACGTGAGAATACTCTTCTAGGCTAATACCTGCTCCAATAAACGACAACGGTGAAAGCAATCTTAGGCCTATGTTTTCTAATTCTTGTACAACCATATAGTGGGGAATACAAGGGGGTACGTTCGATAGGACAATCCTTTTTGCAGGTAGTATTAATTTACGAGCAGGTACAAATATTTGATTTATGTTAATTCCACCTTCCTCTTCAACGAATTTATGGCACGTGTGCGTGTGGGTGTGTGCTACGTGTGTGCGTGTGCGTGTGTGGGTGCGTGCATGCATGCGTGTTTAATATTTTTCTTTTAATAATAATAATTTTCTTGGGAAACTTTGTTTTGTTCTGTCAAAATAATGGTGGAACTGTCCAATTTTTGGTTAAAACAATCGAACGTCGTTATCTTTAAGGCAGAACAATTATGTGTGGTACATTATATTGTATTCCGAAAAAAAAACTAGATACAAAAATGCAATAATCGAAAATGACGCCCATAACAAAGTTGGATGTTGTACCTTTTGCATCTAGGGTGCCATGTAAATTACGATGACAGATTTAGATTCCTTGTGAAAAAGTGCCGTCACAATGTTTTAGTTAAAAAGGTCTAACTTTAATGGTTTTTGCTTTAAAAAAATAAAAAACGAAAACCAAAATTTTCATTTTTTTGCAATAATTCAGAAACAAAAGATGGCAGCTCTAATTTTCTTTCAGATTATTGTTCAACATAAAAGCTAGCTAGACGAGGAGTTCCGTCTCTTCCTGGGATCAGTTGTAATATGCAGGCTAAAGACCAGTCTAGTCTCTTCTTATTGTCAGTTCTAATTAAGACTACATCAACTTGGATATCTCTTACATTCTTCTTACTGGCAAATAGTTTTAACCGCCCAAGATACTCATCTAACACAAAGGTGTTCTCTTAGCTTAATTCTGTACGTAAAACGTCTGGTTAGATCTGAGTCCTCAAGAGCATCTAAATCAGGAACTGCTGCAGGTGGAATACCATGTAAGAACATAGCTGGAGTTAGGGCAACTAGATCAGTGCTTTCTTCGGATATGTAAGTAAGGGGCCTAGAATTTACAACTGATTCACAGTCGCAAATTATTGTTGTCAATTCTTCATATGAAAGACATACGTGTGCCAATATCTTCATATCTTCTTTAAGAGATATTTTATAATTCTAATTAGCCTTTCCCACCAACCACCTCACCAGGGAGCGGTAACTGGCATCAACTTCCACTTAATTTTCAAATCTAGGCTGTTCTGTTGAATTTTACTCCAGTCCAACTGATCCAATCCATTCTTCATCCTTGTAAAATTCGTTCCATGATCACTATATACAAGGGATGGACGGCCCCTTCTGGAAATGAACCTTCTAAAAGATTGCAGAAAATTTTCAGTAGATATATTGAGGAAATAAGTTCTAGTTGTACTGCTCTGTAAATAGCACAAGTATATGTACAAATCCATGGCTTCTTACCATTTATATCATATAAAGGACCTTCTATATCTACTCCATTGACTTGAAAAGCATGGGCATCTCGAACTCTTGTACTAGGATGCGGGATAGGCTTAACTTCTAATGACTTAGAGTTAAACCTTCGGCAACTTACACATTTATGTTCATTGCGTTTCTTCCTTGTGTTATCCATATTTTTTCTCTAAGAAAACTTAGTTATCCTTGTACACCGTGACAAAGTCTTCTATGTTCTTCCTCAATAAGTTTACTACAACTGGTTATTTTCCTGGCCAAACGATGGGATAAAGAAATTCATTGTCATCATCTCTTTCGGAAATCTTCGTGGTTACTCTAACTCTAATTAGACCATATTTATCAATCAATATGCAGCAAACTTTTAATCTAAATCCTTGATTATTTACAAATTTTTCTTCTTGAATCAAATTAAAAACACGTTTTTCAGCAGCGGATACGTCTTCAACAGTTAAAGGACCTTTCTTTCTTTTTGTAACATATCTTACATTATTGACAAATCTTAAAATCCAACAAAAAACTATTTTTTAAAACTTGACATTCTAGAATGATACCAGGTATAGTCATTTTCGGTACATAATGAAGAAATCACAGTTTGTTTTTTCTCACCGTTAATCACATCTTCTTCAGGAATATAACCTCTATCAGGCCTTTCTTTGGGAGGTTGCTGCAGCCACCTAAGTCCCTTCCACCATTTTGACTTGGAAAAATACTTTAGAAGGCAACCTCTGGAAGGTAAATCTGCCGGATTAAGAGATCCGGAAATATAACGTCAATTTTCCTGTTTTGTCAAACTTCTAATTTCTTTTATTCTATTAAAAACGAAAGGTTTCCATTGCTCTTCCCTTTTGATCCAAGCCAGAACTGTCGTTGAATCAGACCACCACCAGGTCGAAATGTCTGTAAATTCAATGATATACAAAACAGTTTTTAATAACCTTGCTCCAATTGTTGCAGCTAGCAGTTACAGACGTGGTATTGATTTAGCTGGAATTAGTTGCACTATCACCTCGTTATTGGATTCTGAGCTCAAAAGTATAGCACATGCATATGAAAATTTACATGCGTCGCAAAATAAACTTAGGTTGTGACTATCCTCCGCCAAAATCCATCTAGGAATTCTTAAATCTATTAAGCTTGATATTTCATTAGCGCACTGCACGAATTTTGAACTAATTTCTTCTGAAACTTCTGTATCCTAACCAATTTTATCTTCCAAAGCTCGTTGAAGTAACAACTTTGGGTAAAGTATCACAGCTGACGCATAACCGATCGGATCATATAGTCTATGAGCACTTTTCAAAATTTCGCGTTTGGTGACAAAGTGAAAATTTATTTCTTTAAACCAATCAGAGTTTAATTCCGTGTCAAAATTTCGGTTCCAGTACAATCCCAGAATTGGTGTCAATTTCGTTTCGGTTGACATTGATTGGTGTTCGAGAACTGTATGTTCCCAATAACTTAACTCCATTTTTACTTTTGCCAATAGCTGAGTAAATTCAATGATAAAGTTTTGTAACATCTGTTTGTCATCTACACTTACGACACAGTTGTCAACATAACATCCACTAGTTTTTCAATAGTGTGTTTGGATGCCGCTGATTCGTTGCGCTGGTTTTCCAACGCTGTCTTTAGGTGGTGTTGTACAACTGCACCCAACAGGAACGGACTGCAAGTTACTCCAAACACTTGTTTGTGTCGAAAGATTTTCACTTTTCCTTCATCATACCACAGAATTCTTACAAAATCTTTATCACTGGTACATAGCCTTATCTGCAGGAAGGCCTGTGCGTATATCGGCTACCACACCAATTTTTAATAAGCGGAACTTGGTTAATACTGACGGGTTTAGCTCTATCAAATTAATTCCTTTGTCAATACATTGGTTTAGGGACGGATATTTTCTTGTACAGAGGCATCTCGAATACAGGGCCAATTCTAGTAGTGGCACTGTTCTCAACTACGTGTCGGTGGGGAAGATAATGAACTTTCACTTTATTTTCAGCATGCACTTCTTCTATAACATCTTCCAGAAGCCATTTTTGAAATACTATCTCGTATTCTTCATAAAGCACTTCCGCCAATAATTTTCTCTTTAAATTCTCTAATCTACGTTGACATAGTTCAAAATTACTGGATAAATCAGCACGGCATATGAACTTCATATCTACCATCTAACACACGTACAGTTTCTAAAAAATGTTGATAACATCGTCTTCTCTTTATTTCTTGGACTTCGCCGCAGAAGGCTCTGCGATTCCAAGGATATCTAAATTCCATAGTTCGGTGATGGCTACCTATATCTTTGTTTATCATGGAAGAACTTATGGCAGTAAATAACATGGTGGATCTTTCTTCTGCAAGTAATACTGTTTTCTCAATTAGTTTCCAGCCTAGTAAAGTTTGCAATGCAACTAGGCCACACTTCAGTTCATATCATTTTCCAGTAACTTTCCTGCTATGTCTGCACCAATTAAAACATCAATGGGACCATCGTAACATCTGTGACTTGTATATCCAATTCATGAAGTTCTTGTAACCATGGGCCTGGTTTTATTGAATTTATGTTATTACAAATTACCAACTGGTCCAAAACTTCAAAATTACAAGCATATGTATTTTCCAAATTACTGACTCATATGCAGTAACAAGAATGCTTAAAATTTCAATATTGGTTACCTCTAAAAAACGCGTGTATCACTTTTCTTCTCTTACTGGTTTATACTGCATTTCTTTTACCATAGTTTTCGTAATGTACGATTTTTCAGAGCCAGTATTTATATTTACACGAACATTTTGGGAGGAATGGTCAGTATTAAAACGTACCATCACAGTTTGCAGAAATATTTGGAAGTATGTCCTATTTGCTAGATTCATTTCAACTGTGTGTGGCTTCACATTCTTTTCGACATATTTTTTTTCTGTATTTTCAATTTTTAGGGTCAGCAAGGTAACATGTCTTTCTTTCCAAGTGAAACAAAGTAAATATAATCGGGATTTTCTTGCAATATGTCCTGCTCGCATACAAACAAGTCAACATGCTTTACTTTTCAATTTTTGTTTCTTCTCAGACAAGGACCAAGTTTTACCTTACTCGCAATCTTGAGAATAATGTTCTTTGTTGCAGAAATGACATATTTTCTGTCTTAACCCAGAAGCTGAAGGTACTGCATGTTCATTAGGAACCAAAACAACTTTTTGTGATCTGTTAGTTTCAAAACCACCTGTGACCAAAGCTATTTTTTCTACTCTATCGACTTCTTTCTCTAGGAACTTCATAAGTTTGTTTAACCTATCCTTTAGAGTGCCACTTTCGTCATAATCTGAACTTCTTTGCCTCTCTTATTAGTTCTGCAGGTAAACAAGACTACTAGTGAAAATAGCATTGCAGAATGTTTCTGAGGATACATTTCAAGAGGTCTTAGCTGACAAGAAATGTTGTCATATAAGTAAGTCAATTTAGTTTTACTATTCAGATTGTTAACGATTGATATAAGCAATTCACAAATATAAAATTCAATCAAAAATTCATCTTTTCCAAATCTTTGTTTGCGACTTTCTATGGCTTTCGGGCAGTTTTTAGAAGAAGCAGGAAAGCTCTCTACCAAACATCGGGCACAGGACTTTGGAATTGTGGCCTGAATAAGATATTGGTACTTATCTTCCAATTCCATCGAATCACCCTCGTGGATTGTTCTGAACTGATTCCACCAAAGTACTGTTTTTTATTTCACCTTCTTTATCAATAAATGTGCATAAAACTTTTAATCTAAAATCTTGATTATTTACAAGTTTTTTCTCTGATCAAAGATTAAGTATATTAAGGGTAAAAATACATCGTGTAGGTGTCCTGATTTTAGTTTTATGTTTGTGTTGTCCAACTATAATTCCCTAAGTAACTCATACTTCCAATTTTTGTTTAGAAAATACTGTTTATCCAAGTGAGTGTTAGTAAAATTTATTTTTAATCGTTGAGGTACTTTTACGAACTTGAAAGTTTATATTGTCATAATGAAATTATTTATGCAATTAAAATTAAATGTTCATTTTATGAACGACAAAATTGCATATTTGTCCGAGTGCTTGAATAAAAGCGCTGATCTGATATGCAAGTCTCTCATAATTTCAACTATATCAGGGAGGTACAACACATGTAGGTCATCTGAACTTCACCTTGCAGTTCAATCTCCAATCCTCACATTACTATAATCTTTGTATATTATTGATTAGAGGCTGCATAAAGACACTATTACTATTATTATTATTTTCTCTTGATAATGTATTAAAAGGCATAGAGAAATAAATAATTATATAAAAAAAACTGTGGAATTATATTGTTCAAAACACTAGAGCTATTATAAATTTATTGACTTAATATTATGTTTTTAATCTGAAACAGACATATTCCAGTATCACTACTTATAAACTGCTTTGAATGCATTTTGAGATGCAGCATAAGCATACGATTTTAACAGCATACCACGGAAATTTCCAGGAATAATCTATAAAGTTATTGACACAGGAATGTTATCACTATCGTAGGTACAAAACATGTTATATTCATTAACTGTTAACTATTACTTATTAAAATAATAATAATACATGTGGCAATTTGATATTTTATTTATAATAGGTATAAAATAATTGAGTACAATTATTAAACCTCAAAATGAGTACAGATTAAAAGTTTTTAACAGTAAAATAACTCCAATAATCTAAAACAACTGAAATTTCCTCTAATGCGGATGTATTAAAAAATAAAAGTTAAGTTTCAGGAAAAATAATGTTTTCTTATCTGTGCTTCTGTCTATGCCTATGTTCTCTATCCCGACTAGAGTGACGATGTCTTTCACGATGTGGACTTCGATCACGACCACTTCTTTGAGGGCTCTTTTCTCTGTTTCTCCTATCACCCCTATCTTCACGATATCTATCCCTCTCTTTATCTCTTCTATCCCGTTCATAATATCTCACTGAATTATCTCTTTCTCGATCATCTCTTAAATAATTTCGAGTGTGATCTTCTCTCCAATCTCGATCCCGATCTTTTCCCCAATCTCGTCCTCCCTTACGATCCCATTTCCTATCCTCTCGCTCATTTCCTAAAGAACCTCCACTAGTTGTACCACCAGCTATATTTAGTTGATTTGTATTTGGTGGAAATCGTTCCTAAGAAGGCATAATAAGTACTACATTTATGTAAAAATTTATACACCTACCTCCAAATGCTTTTGTATTTTCTGCTGAATAGGCACTGGAATACGTGGAAACAGTGTAGAAAACCATTCTAATTTCATTAACCATTGTCGAAGTATAAGACCTAAGCGCATTGTTTGACCACCACCAGCTTTCACATCCATTTCCTGCACAACTCAAACATAAATTGTAATGTGTTAAAAATTTATCCACCTTTAAGAGGTTTAAAAATATGCCTATTTTCTTACGTAAATGGAAAATACATTGCCACTCTACCTGTATCTACGCACCTCTTCATCATCAAGATAAGGCTCGTACCAATCCAATAATGACACGGGTGGTTGAGTGTATCTAATGTACATAAATCCAAGTGCTCTTATATATGGTGAATCACAATGGGTAATGAGACCATTTAGTTGTTTACGAGTCAATTTCAATGTGAAAAGTTTATATAACAAACAATAGGCAGTGGATACAATTCCTCCTGCCCCAACACCACGAACTCCTCCACACATTCCTGTTTGTCCCGATGTACGTCTAGATCCCTTCTCCCATGGTTCAAGGTGTGTGACTTTATAGTAAATTTCGTCTATTACTTCATGATAGGTTTTCAGCTCGTATAAATTGACTGAAATATTAAAACTAAGTAAGAAATAAAGTAATACCAGTGTCCGTTAATTGTGCATTACACATTACACAATAAACAGATTTATTAAAATTTAATGAAAAGTTTAAATACGAGTGTTAATTATTCTGCAAACTGTGTTGCAAAATAATTTCTTTACCGTATTTACATGTCCAAAGATGATCCAACTGACGATTAAACCATAATCCACTTGACTGATCTATATCCTGAAAGAGCAAGTTAACTAAATATATTACAGTTAATACATAATAGATTTGAGATATTACATACCAAAAATGCAAATAAGTAGTTCTGCTTTCTTCGGATATTTACAGATATCAAGCAAAAATTAAACCAATAGCATTACTTTATACCTTACACAAAAAATGTTACCAAATGCTATAGATTTTAATCAGCTGAAAATCTTAATTAAAATTTGCAATCATCAGAATGCAGAATAACACCAATTTTAACAAACGCCGAATAAATACTAATATCTTTACGACAGTTTTTATATTGGTCAATGTTAAAATTGATTTTAATAAGGCCATATACACGTATTTTGTCTTTATTAATATACATACCCTTGAAATAATGTGAACTTTGTATATTTGTCAAGATCAAAGGATTTAAATTCATTGATCTTTCATTTCCCCAAAGTGGCAAAACATTACTTAGCTTGGAGTTCTTAGGTACATATTCCCCTATAATTGTACAATCGTTAGCAATACGACGAAAATATTTTTTATATTACCTTCTTCGGGACTATCGTAGTTACCGTCCATTACGATCTTAAGGAAATAAGTCTTATTTATTAAATTACAACGAAATTTAGTTCAAATTCTGTATATAAGACATTTCACTTTCACAAAAATCACAAATGGCAGAAAAGTAATGGCGGTTAATTTTTTTTTTTTTTTGTTGGTATTAATTATATTGTTCTTACTTAATACAAAACAATCTTCATACAAATTAATCAATTCGTTTTAAATATTTTTCCTACGACCAAGTAGGAAGTGAGTCATATCGCACAATTAACCGTACAGAAAATAATACTTTCGCACACTAGTGCGTTTCACTTTCTCATTGTACCCAATACGAAAGTAAAAAACACGTGTGCCTTTTACTTTCGCATTGCTTTTGTATAAGTTATCGTAGCAACTACCGGTTGTCATCGACCTGATAGGTTATTTGGTTGCATCAAAGTCGCCACGCTTACTGCTATTCACATAAATAATATGAGCAAGCTGATGGCAGTACCATAGTGATTTCAAATTGGTTGACTTTTATGATGAGTTGAAATATTCAGCTAACGTCTTTAAATTTATAATAATTACAAACTACACTATTTGTTAGAGCATGATTATGATTTCTTAATCAAAAACTTGAAATATTAGATTAAAGTATATTTTGTAATTGTTTAATTTGTGATCTATAAAACATTACGGAGAATTTCTTTTTTCATGGTCGTAGGAAAAATTGTGTACATTAAGCTCGCACGAAAGTGTCTGTACTACATTCTTCGCAAATTTGAAAATATGGATTTAGATTTTTAATTGCCCGACACCGAAAATGAAAATCCAAAATAAATTTTGGAAGCAGCAAAGAAAGCAACGTGCGATATATTGCCAGTAAAATCAGAAATCATACGACGTAGAAATTGGTGTCGGGGAAAAAAGTGAAAAATGTAAGTGAAGAAGTCCTTTTGGCATATTTTCCTGAAAATCCCAAAAACTGGCTTCTTCAACGTTATGGAGGATTCTATGCTAAAATCTATGCTGGCCATAAAAGATGATGCAAACATTTATAATGTTTTCAAACTAAGAACGTTTATTAAAAAAAGTCTGTTGGTGATAAACCGAAGAAATCTAAGATTCTGTCAAGAGAACAAATTGAAACGTTTCTGAACAATCCTCCCGATATCGAATATCAATATCTTATGCTTAAGGTAAGTTGAAATCAAAGAAACGAAGTAAAGCTAGTTACAATAAATCTGTATTCTACTTTAGGTGCTTTTAATTATGGGTTCCGCAGGTGCATGCGGCCGCGAGGAACTCGTTGATATGACACTTAATGCTATCGAGGATAAGGTTGATAGTTAACCAAAACGAATACCACCAGAACGTTTATTGTAAATTCCTAATGAGATTTGCAACTTTTAGAAATTATTTGCAATGGAGGCCACCGCATACCATAAACGACTATTTAATTATTTTTTAAATGGGAAGTATTCAACCTAAGTAGTAGGATTACATTCTGTGGAAAATCCCCTGGCAAAATCGCCTCCTATCATAAATTAGAAAATCTAGGAGAATTTACGGGTAACTGCTTTTGTCAAGCTCAGACTCTACTAGTAGATGGTGGAGGTGCTATCATAAATTTAAAACTGTACGGAGGATGAAATCCTCCACCGTAGCGGAAGGCTACTTTGAAGATTCAATAAAAAATAAAGTTGATATACCAAACAAAACAGATGCGGGATGTTCCAAGAACAATATGCAGGAAACTAATTTTGTTAGTACTACTACAAAAAATATAACAATTCCCAGCATTCCAGATATTTAACGTTCACAATTGTACATTTAACATAAAAGTAGTAAGAACTGCACCTTGGCCGCCATTTTGTTTTTTGTGACGTCATATGCCACGTCCCCTGGGACACCTTCCCCTCCACTTTTTTTACGGCTTCTTTTCGGGGTCCATTTTCAACCTCTTCATGGAATTTTCACCCCTCATTAGGGCCCTTTTGGTTATATTAAGAGCCTTTTTGGTAATTCAGCCCCTGGAGGGTAAGCAAATGCGTGCGCATACAGTGTTATGAGTGGTGGTCCTAAGGACAGACTACGCCCTTTGATTGGTCGTGCGTGCGTCCGCCCCTCTGGTTTCTGATTGGTCCTTAGTCCCCACTCAACCTCTAAGCTTTGATTGGAGGTCTAAGGCTCTGTATTCAGATTGGTTACGGCGGGAAATTTAAAATTTTTGGATAAGGTGCCCTAATGCAAACTTGTAAGACAGCTATAAGAACTTGTGTTAAGGTCTGCGCCATCTTGTCGTGCTCCCCTTGGTTGGAAATAGTATTATAATAAGGAGGCCCTAATGCTAACTTGTAAGACGAGTATAGGGGCTTGTTCTCGAGCCTTCGCCCCCTTGTCGTAGCCTCCATGGCTAGAAATAGTATTCTAATAAGAGTACCTTAATTCTAACTTGTAAGACAGGCATAAGAACTTGTGTTAAGGTCTGTGCCCTTCTATCGTGGGCCCCTTGGCTGGAAATAGTATTATAATGAGGCCCTAATGCTACCTCATAAGACGTATATGAACTGGCTCTAGGGTCTGAGCCCCTTGTTGGGGGTTTCATCGGTGCGAAATTTTTGAATTTTTGTGGCGCCATCTAGTTGTGTATGGACTAATAAATATTTTCTGTAACAAAGGTGACTTCTCCTAGCGGTATATCTTTGAGCGAAGTTTGAAATTTGTTTGTGGCGTTGTCTAGCAGTGTGTTTTTAAACTAGCGAATGTTTTCAGTAATAAAGGTGGTGGTGCTCGTCTCTTTCTCTCTCTCTCTCGTGCGCGCGCTCGTTCGTCTCAAATCTCGGTTTTGATGTTAAAAGATAATCACAATAACAGTAGAATATACAGGTGGCCGCAGATTCTTCATCTGGTATTTAAGTCAGGATGGTGACAGAGTACCCTTTAGTATCTTTTAGCGTTTCGAGTTAGGTCAGTTTAAGCATCCTTTTTCGGCAATAGTGGCGGGGCCATCGGGTATGTGGGATATCGTATTTTATCGTTGATTTTTTAAAAAATATCGAAACTGTCTGCGATACAGCTTTTGAAAAAATTATCTGGTTCTACATCGAGAGGCAGCCATTATTCAAAGATGAAGTGGAATTTCGAAAGGGTTTACCTGACGGTGAAAAACGGGTATAATAATAGACGATCTAATGCGCGAAACTAACGGTTCGGGGGTTGATATTTTTTAAAAGGTTTGTCACCATAGAAACCTAAGTGTATTTTTCTGAACGCAAAACATATTTCACCGAGATATCTCTCTCAACGCTCATTAAATAACCTTGTTTAAGAATCCGCGTAGCAGGGCACAGATACAGCATTTAGCAAGACAGATTTCATCTGACAACGCGAAATTTTTAGAGGCTGCGTACGAGGATATTACTTCAAAGCCGCACGGATATTTATTGTTCGATTTAAAACAGAACACACCGGATGTGCTACGCTATAGAACAAACATATTCGGGCCTCGAGGTATTTGCCAAGTATATATAGCGAAAAAAGGATTTAAGCCTCACAGCCATAAAGATTACATTATATATGATGATTGATGCTTTAATCGAATACACCGATATCCAACATTAATTAGCCATATTAAGTAAAAGTCAACCTGACTCTTTATTGAAATGTCTGGATAGTAAACAGGTGAAATACATTTGCGAGTCTGCGCGTAAGATTTTTTCGTGTACCTCTGCCAAGTGATCAGAAGCGGCGACTCTCTCAACATAAGCATACTTTAACACGACTGGCACAGAGAGGCGAATCTATAAAAAAAGAAGAAACAGTTCCTTATACAGAAGGGTGGCTCATTTCTACCACTCCTGTTAGGACTATTACTTGGTGGTATTCTGGGTAATTTGTTTTAATAACTATGGATCACAATCTGAAGAAGATGATTATTCTACCGAAAGATTTTATACAGAGCCTGCAAGCACTATATGTCACACAAAACAACATTTTAAGGCAGCTGGGTAACGACGTGGATAATGTTTTAGAAACCAAAATGACCAACCATGACAAATGTCAGCAGTACAATCAGATTATTCAAAGATACCTACACTTTTCCAATCAGTTACATAAATCCGCTAGTATAACAACCAGCGGTGATGATTTGCCAAAACGCAAAGGTTTGGCAGACGACGAAATAGTATCAACACTACCTATTTTATATAGGAAGAAGGGTACTGATTTCCTGCGTATACTGAATACGGGCGGTGATGTATTTTGGGATAAAAGGGGCACTGTCACAATAAAAGGTGAGAACATCCCTCATTCCAACATATCGATTGGTTCACGAAACGTTAAGACAACGAAAAACTACAAACCCACGCGGTTCGCAACAGTTTACGACGTACGTTAAAGAAATAAGACGTGAAGACGTGATGCTGCTGTATCACCCAACATTGAACCGACAACCCCGACAAGATCCTTTCGAAGAAAAAGGCTTTCACTAGATTAGGATACGTGGCGAACATAACACTGATGCTGTATACTATGATCCCTCGCATCCGACTGGGTTTTCGGGTGTAACACCTTTAGCTAACACTGTAAAAGGTAGATATTGCAAAGTGAAAAACTGGCTGCATGCTCAGGAAGCTTATACGCTGCATAAACCAGTTCGAAAAAAGTTTCCCCGCAATAGGTATATTGTTAGCAAGATTTACGAGCTGCGGCAAGCGGATATTTGCGATATATGCGAACTGTAAATAAACACAATAATGGCTACAACTACATATTGATGGTTATACATCTGTTTAGCAAGAGGGGTTGCTCTTAAATCAAAGGTTGCTTCATCTATAATTGAAGCATTCACCGATATTTTTAAAGAAAGTGATAATACACCAGCAAATCTACAGACGGATAAAGACAAGGAGTTTGTGACAGCCAGTGTACAAAACTTTTTCAAGAAATAAAATATCAATTTCTGTGTAACAAATAGCCCTGATGTAAAAGCATCTGTAGTTGAAAAATTAATAACACATTGAAAACAAAGATGTGGTGTTATTTCACCTGCAAAGATTCCTACAGGTCTATTGATTTAGTCCAAAAACTTGTGACTGGTTACAACACTAGCCCTCATTCAAGTATAAGGATGGGCCCTACGGCTGTAAATTATGAAAACGTATTGGAAGTGTGGAGTAACCTGTACTCGAAAGGTTTAGGGACATCACGTCATCGTAAATATACAACCGGTGGACATATTAGAATCTCCAGACCTAAGTACACCTATGAGAAGGAATATGAAACGAATTGGAATGAGGAAGTTTTTACAATTAGTGCAGTGATAAAAAGAAGACCGCCAGTTTACCGTATAATTGATCTTAATAACGATCCTGTAGTGGGTGCCTTTTACGAGGAGGAATTGCAAGCTGTTACGGTTGATAAAGACACCCTATTCAAAGTCGATAAGATTTTAGCAGAGTAGGGCCGCAGACAACATAAACAATACCTGATCAAGTGGTGTAGATATATGTGTTGTGTGTATTTATTTTATAATATATATATATATATATATATATATATATATATATATATATATATATATATATATAAATGGAGTTTTATCTTACCTTATTGAGCAATAGTTTTTTGACGTATTTTCCCGACAATATGACGTTAAGTTTTATTACTCAACTTCCAAAACGAATAAGATTAACGAGATCATGGGTTGTAGGCATATCAGAAATTCAGTATCCTTGTTCTTTTTCCGCTGTAAGTGCGACAGACAATTTAATTTATTATAGATTGATCCACCCGCAGGAAATAGGATGAGTTAAAGACTTTATTAAAAAGGCTGCATCACATTTTCAACACGACAACGAGAAAATCATTTATATTGAGGACGGATGGTATGTGTTACGTTTCGCCTAGGGGAACTATGCCAACATAGAAGAAATGGCCAGCAAGCTAAATAACTACTAGTTAATAAGTAAATTGTTAACAATCGAATATCATAATCTAACTAAGCGCGTCACTTCGAAATTAAAAACCTCCCTCTCGCTATTCGGATTCTCACAACGTTTAGCCTTACAGTTGGGTTATCAGCCGTATCAAAACATAGCTATGGAACCAATACCCCCGCACCCCGATAGTATATGGATAGGATTACCAACGCAAATGTTTGTTTATTGCGACATTGTTGAACCTCAAATTGTGGGTGATGTTTTATCTCTGCTTATGCGTATAATAAACATTACTTCAGAAAACTACCTTTACAGGGGTCATAAAGATGTGGGTTTTTTCGCCCGCACACTACATGCCAGTGATGACACGGGAATTTGAAAACATCGGGATTAATATAAAAACAGATACGGGTGCAGTAATGCTATTCGAGTTTGGGATGACGTGTCTGAAGCTACACTTTAAGAAAGTGCAATAATGGTTTGTCCTTATCAACAATATTATATGAATCAAGCCGGTAACGGTATCGGCTCCATCTACAGAGGCGCGCCATATCAACGAGGTCATGGAATAGGAAGCTGGCCAGGTGGTATATTTAGAAGTATAATACCGTTATTTAAGTCTGGTGCAAAAGCCATAGGAAAAGAAGCTCTTAGAACGGGTGCCAGTATTCTTGGCTCGACCTGTTAAGGAATCGTTTCAAGAAAGATTTCACAAGGCAGGTAGAAATCTTAAGCGTAAAGCTGATGAGAAAATCGATAAAATGATGGAGGGTCCGGGTTATAAAAGAGTACGTCTGTCCGGCAATAACCAGTCTCTACTGAGAGCTGTTAAGAAGAAGAAACCTATTTACGATGATATATTTTCAAGATAATGGCTTTTCTACCTGTCCAACCAT
This sequence comes from Vesta saturnalis, assembly GCA_036346205.1. Classification (NCBI taxonomy): domain Eukaryota; kingdom Metazoa; phylum Arthropoda; class Insecta; order Coleoptera; family Lampyridae; genus Vesta; species Vesta saturnalis. Next base: position 459,305 of record JARFJB010002505.1, on the reverse strand, counting down.
GCGAATGCGTCAAGTCCGAATTGGATTTGTTCGCTTTACCGTCGACGCATACAAGCCCTTATCAGCTCTTAGTGATAACGCCCCAATAGAGTTTGTAGTGCCCGGAAATGGAAACGATTACATATATTTAAGCCAGACCATGTTGTACATCACAGCTAAAGTTCTAAATCAATACGATACAGCACTTACTGACGTTGATGTTGTAGCACAGGTAAACAATTGGATGCATTCGCTTTTTTTTACAAATGGAGGTTTACTTAAATCAAAAGATGGTGTCACAATCAAACAACACCTACGCCTACCGCTCATATATCGAAACATTGCTAAATTATTGAAAGGAGGCCATGAGTTCACATCTAGGTTGTACCTTATGCCACAATGATACAGCCGGGCAGATGAATACACTGGGGCCCGAAATAACGTCAATAACTTGCAGCGACCAGGAAACAGGTCGAGAAGATTGGTCACTTGCACTCGGATTTGTTTAATCAAGAAAAGTTTCTCATGAGTGTTGAATTAAAGGCTCAATTTGTACGATCAAGAGATTTTAGTCTAATGGCGGCGCACGGTTCAACTTACGAGACGCGAATTATGGACGCTACTTCACTGGTGGCACGTATGCGAATCAACCCCATCATTCTAATTGCATACGCTAAAGTTGTAGAAACACCTACAGCAACATATCCTGTTACAAGGACCGAGGTAAAAGTGTTAACTATACCTACAGGTATACAGCGAAAATCATTGGGTAATGTCTTCCTTGGTCAGCTATCTAAATGATGCATCATAGGTTTTGTCGCAAATAAAGCCTTCAACGGTGATTACTCCTCAAATCCATTCAATTCTTGCCACATCAATATTAACTACATATCGTTATGTATTGACGGCCAACAAATTCCTTCGAAGGCCTTGCAACCAGACTTTACAGCTAATGGTTTATATGTGAGGGCATATCACACCTTATTCTCCGGTACTGGTATTCGTTTCTTGAATGAGGCCAACGATATATCGAGAAGTGGTTACACCAACGGCTAACTGTTTAATGGCCTTCGACCTAACCCCTGATTTGTCTGCAAACGCCAGCACGTATTGGAATTTGGTTAGGAGCGGTTCCCTGCGCCTAAAAGTCGGCTTTGAAGAAGCGCTTGTAGAAACCATTAACTGTTTGGTGTACGCCGAATTCGATAACGTGATCGAGATCGATAAACATCGGAATGTGGTCGAGGATTTCACCTGTTAAAGGTACAACTCTAGATCACAATCTTCAGTGTACAACAGTAGTTGAAAGACGATGGACGCATACTTGGACGTGAAAGGGTTTAAATGCGTTAATAATGAATTCACACCGAAAGAAATTTCCGTGATTACAGATCATGGTTACTTACTGCTAATGCTGATAAAACCACCTCGGGATTATTTTATATCAAAACCCATGTCAAGCCAGATAAAGTATTTAGAGAATAAATATCACGGCTAGAAATGGGGGTCAGGGTATGTGCCCTACAACGATTTCCAAGAGGAGCTGATAAGAACTTTGCTACCGGTTAACAAAGTTCACGTTAGGGGCAGTGAAAAGCAACAGTTTTTAAGATTCCTTAAGCCAGTACTAAACTTGGACGAGATTGGCTGCCCGTCGATTAAAAAATTGAAAAAGGAAGTAAAGGCGTAGAGTGTTTAAACCATAAGATCGAGGAACCTATGTGCACTCTGAAAAACGCATTACTATTGCAAGACTGGGCGCATACCAACTCGAAAGATGTATGCAGTACAAGAGTTGAAATGTTTGAAATCGATCCTCAGTCACAAGAATGCGTTCCTACTTGTATATGCTTCTAATCAGCTACCTAGGCACGCACTTAGGCCTGGTGCAATTATTGTGAACACGGATCCAACAAACAAACCAGGTCAACATTGAACCCCTATCTACATTGACTAGAATGGTAATGGGGAATATTTTGATTCCTTTGGACGACCCCCGATAGGTTCCCATTTACTTTTCCTGGAGAAGAATTTTAGATGGTTCCGAGACAACAAAACGACGTTGCAGTATTACATTCGGATGTATGTGGACTTTATACGATAATGTTTTTGTATTTTAGAATAAATAATTTATCAATGCTTGATTTTGTAAATAACTTTTTCACTACATGTTTAGTTATAGATGATGAGATCATCAAATTATTGCATAATGCTTGCTTTTCTACTCTGATAAATAGAAGCGTTTTTAGTAATTTAGCTATTTTAATTAACATGCGCAGAGAGAGCGGAGAGAGACGAACACGATCAACCTTTATTACAGAAAACATTCGCTAGTTTAAAAAGCACAGCTACATAACGCCCTAAACAAATTCAAATTTCGAACCCAAGGACCGCAGATCCTAACACAAGTTGTTATACTTGCCTTATAAGATAGCATTAGGGCCTCCTTATTACAATACTATTTCCATCCAAGGGGGCTACGATAGGAGGGCGCGGACCCTAACACAAGTTCTTACACCTGTCCTACAGGTTAGCATTAGGCCCCCCTTATTTCCAGCCACGGCAAAGGAGGCGAAAGGCCCGAAACAAACCCCTTATTCCCGTATTACAAGTTAGCATTAGGGCCCTTTGTTAGAATACTATTTCCAGCCAATGGGGCCACGACAAGAGGCCGCAGACCCTAACACAAGTTTTTACAGCTGTCTTACAAGTTTTCATTAGGGTCCCTTATTAGAAAATTTTAAATTTCCCGCCGTAACCAATCTGAACGCAGAGCCTTAGGCCTCCAATCAGAGCTCAGAAGTTGGGTGGGGGCTAAGGACCAATCAGAAACCCGAGGGGCGGACGCACGCACGGCCAATCAGGTAAAAGGGGCGTGGTCTGTCCTTGGCACCACCAATCAGAACACTGTACGCGCACGCATTTGCCTACCTTCCAGGGGCTATACTGCCAAAGAGACTCTTAATACAACCAAAAGAACCCCCGAAAAGAAGCCGTTAAAAAGGGGGTAGGAAATGGGCGGGTGAAAGTGGACAGCCTATGACGTCACAAAAAATGGCGGTCAAGGTGTCCCAGGGGGTGGGGCTTGTCAGTCGAAAAGACAATATGGCGACCAAGGTGTCTCTCTTCTACTCATGAATATTCGAAAATAAGGTATTTGGTCAGTTTATGCAGTTATATTCATTACCTAGTCTTTAGTATTTGTTAATCACTTCATTATATAAAATAAATAATTTACTTTACATCAAAGTGTCGGTTTTATAAACATATTTTACGCCACACGACCGAATACTCAAAAGATAAATATTTTAATTATGAATAATAATTGTGAATGGTTACATTTTGATACAATTATATCCAAGGCAAACCTATGTATTCACTTTCAATTTATAAATGCAAGGTATCACAAACTATTTAATTTGATGTCCGACAATTACGTACGGTGTTTGGAGAATGAAGATAATAATCAAACAACAAAATTTAAGTCACGGTCATGAGGTGGTAAGGTAACACCATTGCTATATAATCAAAGGGTAAGTACAGTCGGTAAGTAAGGTGACGCAAATGCAAAATGTGTGTGCCGTATTTTCTTATTTCATGCCCCTACCATACCTACTACTCAATGCATAAAATGTAAGCGTCACGTTGATAAAGGTGCATATATCTAGTAATAATCTCAGTAATATCTTTACATTAGTGACCCTTAACGGATACGGGAAAAGTAAACATCTGGTGTGGAACAACACACGACTTTCCATCTTACAAAGTGGAAATTGAAAGAAATGAAATAATTTTAATAATCATTTTTTTAAGATATTAGGCAACCACTTCTTTAATACGTTTATTACGTAAATAAGCAACATTGTAAAAACAAACACAATAATCTGTCAGATCGACGTTGAAAGCTTTATTTCGGATTGAGGTTAATAGACATTTAGATGCTAAATTATTTGGCCTTGTATTAAGAAAATTTACAAGTAAAAGTTATTCTAAATTAATTTTTTTTTTAAATATGTTGCACATTTTCCCATAAAGCCTATCGTTATGCCGTTATTGAAAAAAAATTAACATTTAAACTCTATCCTAGGAATGTTTTTGCCAATGGATTGTTTAAAATCTAACCAGCTCAGGAGAAATAAATGAAGCTTAAATACGAAATTTTAAAACGCACGTATTATGGTACTGCACGACACACGACACGCACGCACGCACACACACACACACACACACACACCACACACACACACACACACCACACACACACACACACACACAACACACACACACACACACACACACACACACACACACACACCGACATCGACGCCCACGCAGGTCGAGACAAGCAGACAAGCTTGCGATCATTTGTCGTGCGTCATTTTGGCCGCGATCTTTTGGCTGTGATATTTTGACGTGTGACCTGACAAATCAGAACACCCTCTAACAAACGAAGGCTAATGATGAAAAATGTCATAATTAAGAAACAAATTTAACATTTAGTCAAGTTATAATGTAAGTGTTTAAAAAAAAGTGGACTTAAGAGGTTATATAAATGTTGTAGTTATTCGAACTCAAGAGCTTTTCTTGTGCAAGGTTAACATGATTTAAGCCCCAAAAGCTTTATTAAATATAATTAATGATCTTCTTGGGAAAGTTCAATTTTTACCTTTTTAGATAAGTTTAATGAAAGGGTAACGAATGGTATTCTTGCAACAGGGATTTATTTAAGTATTGCAAGTGGTCATATTTAATTGTTTTAATTTGCAATCTTAATTTATACAGGCGAAGTCTACATTATTTGAACACGCTGTGGATCAAAAATTATTCGAGTTAATTTTTGAAAATATTGTTAATATTATTCTTCCCATTGCTCATGATGATTCAGCTTATAATTTTTTTTCCTGTTGTCATAGGTCTATTACTAGTGGATCTCCTACCTTCCTTTCTGGTCTTATGTTAGAATAAAATTGCACTTGACTAAAATAAAAAAAAGTCGTGGTGAATTATATAGTTTTGAGTTCTTTCGTGCAGTTTTACATTTGCCATCGTGGTATTTATCTTTGGACTTGTCTTCTGTCCTGTAGTGTATTGCTGTTTTCGCCAAAAAATCTCAAAGCAACGAAGCAAAGTTGTCCGAAATTACCTCTTTCTCGGTTTCGTTCTATGAATAATATATCATGTATTTTCCAATCAAAAACGGTGTAATTATGTAAGATTAATTTCGTACGGAAATAGTTTGCACTGTTTTGAAAGTGGGCTTGGATATCAACTGTGTACATTAAATTATTCGACTCTTTGTCATGCTGCTTTTCGTTACGTGATTCTGTTTTTTAGCCTGGTTGGAACAGTATTTATAGGTTACCTAGATCATGATCTTCACATATTTCGCATTGATCTCTTTTAGGAATATGTAAGCTTAAATTTGGTTTGGCGAAATATTATTTAACTGAAAAAATTCAGAATTGTTTTACATGTTATTCGAAACACTATTCCATCGATTAAACATTTTAAACAAGCCTTTTACTGTTCCAACATGGTTCCAAGCACATTTTTGAAGATAATTGTCGGCAATAGCCAGATTATAGTTTCTGAAAGTCGTTCAAAAATTATTGTAAGAAACCCACCTATGGTTCCAGACTCTCATTATTGGCAATATTTTGACGACATTGTTTTAGAGTTGTTCTTTCTATGCTGATACTAAAATCAGGTTCTGTAAATCCATTGCAACTCAAATTTTTGTTCATAGAGGCTTTACAGCTTCATTTCCTTTAAACGTCCTTTACCTTTTCATACACTGTATCACATATCGTCACCTATCTTCTTCCTGCCTTTGTATGAAAAACCGCGTTCTCTCCTCCTCTTATTTAAATTATCACTCTAACTGTCCTTGTTTTTGTTCTACTTACTAGATCATTTCCTTTTACTTCCTACTACATGAACATTTTCTTTTTTTGATTCATCTTCTGTTTTAGTGTCAGAGTACGCACTCTTCAAATTCCGAAGGGCTGGTTTTAGTCGCAATTTTCCATTTAGGTAATATTCCATAAAATATGGAATTGTGCCAAAACAAGAATGTAGTACAACTAGTAGCGTAACTATAATAAGGTAACCGGGACTGCACCCGGGGGCCTTAAAACCTTGGAGATCTTAACAGCCAACAAAAAAGGAAAAAAGTTTAAGGGAGGTATTTCAAGGAATGAGGCTTCTACTAATGGGTAATGTTAATTATAACACTAACAACATTATACGGAATGGGGCACTACATTTAGCATCCTAGAAATGGATTTTTAAAAGATTCCTTTGTTAACCCGGGTCCCGGCAGCTACCTAACCGTTTCATCACTAATTACTAAATTGTGATATTCGGTTATTAATACACCATCGGGTGCCACTAAATCATTTAATTAGCCTCACACCTTGGTGCGGGAAAATGACATGGCGAAACATAAATCTTAACCAATCGCGATAAAAAAAACATGTAACTCCACAGGTAATTTTTTATGCATGTTTTACAGTTGAGCTAATGCAAAACTAATATACAAACATACATTTAGTATGACAATAGATTTAGAAACACTAACTTACTATTATTCTCAACAGCAACACTTATTTGCAATAAAATCCACGACGCTTATTCACAGACAGGATGTTAACATTACGCGAGCAGTGCATTAAATAGAGTTATGCGATTTTCACTGAACTATGACGGGGACTTAGGCAAATTTCTGTATCACTTAGAAAAAAAAAATATTACTCGTTCCTAAGAGTTACAAAAGTTTCAATCTCGATTGAGCTCAGTTTTCTATAATTTTGACTGGAAAAATGTGATATAATTTTGCGCACGTGAGTGTATCTAATAAAATATATAGAGAACGTTGGTTTTCTGGGGAATTTTGAATTATGACACGACTTGTAGTCGCAAAATATTAATCGTGGCCAAAATTCAAGTCATTTTTTGGTTTATTGCAATATACTTTAAAATTTGAACCGGGTTAGTATTTTGGTCAAGAAATGATTTCACCAATTGCAAGGATACTCCTTAGGGGGTCTTCCATGTTAACCATATATTTTGTTTTTTGTTTTTTCAAACAAATGGACCAATTTGGGTTAAAATATGCCCAGAACTAGTATTTTGATACAAAAATCATCTCATCGATTTCAACCCACTGATTATAAAACTGCAAAAATAATTTTTAAATGTTCGTTCCTCCGGGCGTATGCACAATAACTCAAAAATGAGCTGAAATGTTTACAATGTACATATTTAGGTCGGGGAAAGCACCCTATTGTTTTTAGTAAAATGTTTTTCTTGCATCAATTGTCATGAAATAAAACATTCATTTGGTTGGCAAAGATTAGATTATAAGATTAAACAGATAAATAAAGCAATCGGGCCAGCATTCCAACACTGTTGCAATGCAATAATTTTATTTTAGGTTATCGTATTATTAAATACAATAATTTATTTGCATTCAATTTTATTTAGTTGGAACTTTTAATTTTATTTACATTGAAATAACTACACTATGTTAACTTTGTTTAAACAATTTTATATTAAAAAAGATTGAAAGCATGATTTAACATTCTATTGTTTATCAGTTCGACATCACTCGTAAAGATAATTCACTATTAAATAGTTTAAAAAAAATTCAATTGTTTTGTTTCTAATTTAATTTAGGTTATGCGAAACACACGATTAATTCTAAATCTGACCACGTGTACATATCGAGTGACATGCTTTCAGCTTGAAGATTGTATGCAGACTAAATTGAACAGTTAACCAATGCAGTACCAAATTTTTTCCTAACAACCAATTTGATTGGAGCAATTTTACCACACAAACACAACAGCCCTTAATTCTCATTTGTTGTTAATTTTTATAAAATTTTCAAATTATTATTTTTCCACATAACTTTCTTATATGAGGATTGATCTTAAAATTATTAGCATTGGATTCTACACAAAATTTCCTTTCCAACGATACCCCACCTGCCCTATTTACTTTTAAACTACTTAATCCATACAAATTTCAATAATTATGCAATTTTACATATGCAAATTTACTTATATCTAACTTATTTTACTATCTACAGGAAAACTATGAACAGAAATGGATTTTAAGATCCAAAAACATATAGATACACCAGTATCTAACACAAATATAGTTTAATTTAATAAGTCTAATGTTTCATGTTTTTTTATTAAAAATTATTTTGCATAAAAATTTTTACTAACATTACGGATTGTCCCATCATTTTTAAATCCAAATATTTGGAAAACGGTACACAATATCGAATTTTACAAAGAGTACCTTTTTGGTGTAAAATTGAATGGAGAATAATTTTACTAAAAATTTTGAGCTAAAAACATAACCCCAAAAAATTTACCATTACAAGTACTCTCTATTAATCATGTAACTAGCGCCCTCTTTAAGTGTCAGATATAACAATGGAGTGTTTGGATGTGCCAGCTTTAACAAAACATTCCCAACAAACTTCATTACAATGGTGCCAGTAGTTTTCAATTAATTGTCAAAAATGTGTATAAAATAATATTCTTTAAGACTCTGTATCTCGAAAACTGAGGTAGTTAGGAATAGTTTTTACTGAACAAACCCCACTTATTTTTGGCTATTCTACCTGTCTTAGCAAGCACGTCATGTTTTTTTGAATAATAGTGTATTCAGTATTCACCAATTTTCTTGCCAAGTATTACATTTCAGAGCGTAATTTTTGAAGATTTAAATTTTACAAATTCTACCATAGGTGAAACTAATGATTCTAAAAACCAATTTTTTAACTGCTTCGTTTACTTACATCGGGCGAAACCCAATATTTACATTGCAACGACACCTGCATGTCGTGGGGGTGGAAGGGTTAATCAAAATTTACTAAAACTTTCTCTTCTGCAGTGTTTATGATCAATAGTTGTATTAAGCTTTAGTTAAGTCTCAGCTTAGGTCGAGTGTGTTATATAAAAGAAAGCTCTGTAATAAAGGTGTAATTGATGCCACGTTTATAAACAGTAAAAAAAATAGCAAACAAAATTTTGTGTAATTATTTTATAATTTTTGTCACTACCATTAGTCTTATTCATAATAGATACTAATAGCATTGATTATTGTGTGTATAATCAATGCTAATAGCAAATAGCATCATTTAAATAAACCATTCACGACGTTTCTTACATTTAGTAGACCGTGGAAAAATAGCTTTATATTGTCAACACCCGATTAAAAATGTAAAGTTAAAGGTAAAGGTACCCGTAATTTTAAAGCGAATATTTCATTTCAATTTTAATAATTAAAATATGCAACTAATAAATTGATTATTTTGAAAAAAAAAAAACTTTTGATTAATAAAAAGTTTTAATCTCCTATTCCGAAGTTCCCCTAAATTAAACATGCTGAAACCAAACTGGAATAGCAGTATCAAACAACAATAATGTTAAAAATAAAGGAGGTCAGAAACATTATAAATGTTTTGATGGTATACTTTGTGCTGCGATATTCTGTGTTTCGATTTTGATTATTACGGTACGCCCTGTATGAGCACTTACTCAAGGGTTTGTTTGGCTCTCTCATATTCTATGTAATAAACACAGATAAAAAAACACCTTTACCAATCCTAAAAAAATTAAACACTAAATCCAATGTAAATGTAACTAGCATTCTAATAACAGCCGAGTTCTAACCTTTTATGCGTTTATACAAATAAGATTTAATAAAATATGAAACAATTAAAACAATAAAAAATGTGCGTTTAAATAAAAAATTTAACTTAATTAAGGATAACGTAATCAATATGAACGCCGAAACAGATCCAAGTAAATCTACCGCAATTATTGCTGGTACATATAAACAGAACTTACATGTTTAATAGTCTTATATTTATTTATTTTTAGAATTATATTTTCTTATACAAAAATGTTTATCTGTTAGCCCATTAAAAGAAACTTACAAGGTTTGTAGCTTTCACATGCTTAGAAAATGTAATAATTAAATTATTCGTAGGTACTTGTTGAAGAATTAGAAAACTCGAATGTAAGTTACTGTTCTATTTAATTTACATTATAATTGTATTAAATTATTGTATGGTATTATGACATATTTAAGAATCAACTTTATGGTTTATTTTTAAATTGATTTGATTTAGGTATTTCCAAATCGGATCGATTGGGAAGGAAATGAACATAAACGTAACTTGGTGGAATTGGTAATAAACAGATATTTGAAAAAGTATTAATTAATATTATTTATTTAGGAAAGGCATTACCCTCACATAGGTCCTGATTATTTATTAAAAATTTGTTCACGCATTGGTTACATGTTAGAAAAGGAATTGCCATCATGTGTGAAAGGGGTAACGTCATTACTAGGTGCGGGAAAACAATCTCTTTTGCGTCGTACAGATCAAAAGAGAGCTACTGGTTTACAACTTTATTATGCAGCAAGAATGAATGGAAAACCATTGCTAGATCCACCTTACTTTAAAAGTACACATAATATAGGTTTGACTTTATTGCCATTATAAAAGCTAAAAAATTATTGAATTTTTGTAGTAAATGTTTTAATTGGACGACAAATGTCTGGTCCAGCAACACGTAATTTGATAGTTGGATCAAGTAGATATGCAAATTTACAACTACAAAGAAGAACTTTAGGTCATCTCTCTGCCGTTTATTGTTTATTATTCGATCGTACTGGAAGATTTATTGTAACTGTATGGTAGTAACAAATGATTTTACAACTTTTTACTTAGTCGTAATGTTTTAGGGCGCTGATGATTTATTAATTAAAGTATGGTCCTCGACAAGTGGACGTTTGTTAGCCACATTTAGAGGTGCTTCTTCAGAATTAACGGATATTGCAATTAATTTAGAAAATACTTTATTGGCAGCAGGATCAGTAGATCGAATTTTACGTGTTTGGAGTCTACAAACTGGTGTACCGATAGCTGTATTAGTTGCCCATACGGGTATGATTACATCTGTTAACTTTTGTCCATCATCACGGTGGGATGTACGGTATTTAATTAGTACTAGCACTGATGGTTCAGTAGCATTTTGGTCTTATAGTCACAATACAGCAGGAAAAGCACATTTTGTGTATGTATGCTTTTTAACAATTATAATAAACAGTACATTATTTGTATTTAACACATTAACTGTGTTACATGCCACCAACAGCGTGTTTGTACAGTTCTTAATAACCTTATATTGGGTAAATTTTTATTTTTCACATGCACAACTAAAGTACAAATCAAATGCTTTCAATAATAACCTGCATTTGGTTGTCATGTAACAAGCAAATTTTGGTTAATGTGTTAAAATTGTGATATCGATATTACTATTGAATTGAGAAGTTTTGACTGGTGAATGTAAGTCATCGTGATTGAGAAAAATATTAATGGTGTAAGTCTTATTTTTTGGGCTAATGCTGCCATGTACACTAATGTTTAATTAATAGCAATTTAAGCTAGAAATCAGAAATCAAATGATATGAATTTCATGTCTTTCTGTCATCCTATCATAATGGAAAAGTTAAACATTTTAGATTGTATTGAGGTTATGGTGATTGTGCTAGGATTTGATTACCGTCATCCTGTTAGGACATATGGTTATGAAGGGTACATACATACCATTCTATATACGACGAGGCAACAGTAATGGGTGAATGGAAAGCTATGAGCTATAAGCTATTTAAGGCTTTGGCTATAGATATCCAAATGAAAAAGATAAAGAAAAATGACCTAGAGGAATAGGGATAAATATTGGTAATTTGTACTCTACATTATAACTTTTCGAATGTTTTGATCCTTTCTCAAAATATTTCTTGTCAGAAGTCATTATTATAAAATAGTAAATGAGATGGGTTTATATTACAGTTATTATTTTTGTTATAATCATATATTAGTTTTTATTTACAAGGTGTCCATTTTTCAACCAAATTGTATTATCACATTTATGGTTCACTGTTACCGTTGTGCATTTGTTGATTACAAGAAGAATTATTTAATGAAGTTTATTGGAAATTAATACCTTTTGCAGATTCTTTAACCTATTATAAAAGTTTTGAAATATAAGTAAATTACGTAAATGAACTAATTATTAACCCATTAAGTAGGCTACCGGTACCAAAAATAATGATGAAATTTAGAAAATTGTTACTAATTATCAATTATAATCCTATTTTCATTAGTTAAAAATAATCAGATTTTTTTGTCGGTTTTGGTTTACAAGAAATTAAGTGTCCTATGTATATCACACTGGTACAATGTGAGTAGCATTGCACTTTCTATAACAATGAACATACTACGCACAATCTGAAATAGTATGGGTTTAACGACTCATGAAACAAAAAATTATTTTTATTTACGGTAGGGTTCAAAACATTCTACACACAGGGTTACATCGCATTTTGAACAAAAAGTCAAAGGTTTTTTCTGGCAATTTGGAAATAGGCATCTACACTGTTTTTCCCTCCGTCTTATCCAATGGCTGTTTACATCATACTGAACATCAGGCACTACGCCATGCACGTTGTGTTTCCGATAGCTAGAAATAAAATGTGGCAACACTTCTTCGGAAATCTAAACAAGATAAAGAACCTCACCCGTGAATTTTTTCTGTACAAAATCAATGCATTTGTCATGGACATGTCGATCATTCTTGTAATTAACGACCAGTACCATTTTTTGCCACTAATCGTAATAGCATATTTGCCAACTGTCCAGTGATGATGATCAACACCTCTCATATATTGATTGCACATTTTGATAACGTTAGGTTGGGGAAATGAATTTTTGTTGTTTAGATTTACACCACCTTCAAGCATTACCTAGTGGTTCAATGCTGTCAAAATTTGTACCAATTATGACACATTTGTTATCGTTCCATTTTAAGATTAAAATGTCACCATTTTTGTCAAATCGATAATCAAATGTCCCATGCTCTTTCTTTGAAAGTTCTTTTGAGTTTAAAAGTTCTGTTTTCACGCATTGTTCCTGGAACAAGTAGGATAAGAAAAGTATAGATTATTGAAGTATATACCTTTTGCATGGAATCCATTTGATTTTAGATGAATCAGTATGTCACGGTTTGTAAAAAAGTTATCAAAACATACCAAATTTTCTTTAGGATTTTCAACGATTACTAAAAGATCTGTAATTACTTACGAACCTTTGCAGTAAACTTGGAGTTGCATTTTTATCTTTACCAATATAAACAGAAAATTTGTAGCAATATCCATCTGAACTACATAGCACCCATAATTTATATCCAAATCGAATTGGTTTTGCTTGTATAAATTGCTTCATACGATTGTGCCCTGCTTCATACGATTGTGTCCATAGTATTTCACAATCATTTCATCAATTGATAAATGAGTAGAAAATGTACCCCATTGTTGAAATGCTTGGTTTATTTTATTTATTAGTGGACGAATTTTATAGCACCTACAATGAAACACATAATGTTATAATTCTGACATTGTTATTATACGTTATTTTATTTACCTATCAGTCAATTCAATTTCGTCGTTATTACAACAGTGAAAAACTGATTTCAATTTTAAGGATCTATGTCGAGACATTACATCCACTACAAGTATTCTGGTGTCTTCATCTGTACTCCAATATAGCTTTTCAGAAGGTAAAATATGGTAACCAGAAAATATTAAAATCGTAACGTTTTTATTTCCTGAACAGTTACAGTAAAATCAGTAAATTTTGTTACAGATTTAACATATCTTTCCGTTTCTTCTTGCAAATAAATTATAAACATCGTCTGAGAATCAAATATTTTAGCACTAATAATTTTAATTTTCTCATTTTCAGACTGTGACTCTTATTGTGTATGTATAGGTTGGCTGAGATTTTAATGCCAACGCGAAGTAATATTAGTTAATTTCTTTTTACCCTTACTTGTTGAAGAGCTTTTATCGGGTTTCTTACGAGTACATTGCGTATCAGGATTATCATCACGATTAGACACATTAGCTCCTTGTAATTGAATTTCTATATTTCCAGGAATATCATTGATTTGATTTTCACCTGTTATGTCTTCATGGCCTTCATCACAATCACTTAAAATGTCCTGATTCAGTGGTAAAACAGCTATATATACACTATCCGCATTTTGCAAATGTTTATAAAACTCCTCATCTTCGAATAACGCTTCAATATCTTTAACACTTAAAAACCGCTTACTTGCCATGTTTTACACCACAATAAATGCACTAAATGAATAAGGGAGCATCGCCTCTAATTTATATACCAACAATCTCTGCAAGAATCATCTAGTCTGGACGTGTAAATTCAAGGTATAAACGTATACGAATTGGACCAGTGTCCTATAAATATGACATCATATTTTGTACTTGTTTATTCCTGTTTATGATAAGATCAACGTTTGAAAAAATTATGCAGTTTTAGCAAACAAACTTTCTATTTATGAATTCTGAACAGAAAAGTTACATAATTTATTGAATTTTCAAAAAACTAAGGAAAACTAAATGCGTGACAAGTGAAGAAAAAACAACCTTTCTTATAAATTATTTTTCTGTTTATAATTACTAATTTCTTATAAAAGAAAAGGTACAATCTTGCTTCTAAAAGATGACAAAGTAATATAAAGTTAAAAAAAATACATTTTTGAATTACAACCAAGAAATCAAAATTGCTATTTTTGCTGTCCTACATATATGACACCAGTACATAATGGGTTAATGTTAGACTTAACTGCTGCAGTGAACTGATAGCTTCTCGAATATTGCTACTTTGATTTTTCATGAATTTTATATATTCTTTTTTTAATTGACTTTAAAAGTACACAGTTATGCACGGATTAATAAGGTATGTAGGTAAAGTAGATACCGACATTACTATAATTTGTATTTCTCCTTCATTTACTTTGCATATTATGCAACAAAGCAATTTGTTTATGAATATTTTTATGTATATTTAATGTATAAATTGGTATAGTATTAATTCTTTATTTGCCGAACAAGTTATTGAACTAAGGTGTTTAATCAGTGTTGAATCAGTTATCTACATTGACAAATTACTACCTTCAACATGACTGCCACAGTATACCTCAATCAGTGCAAACAATTCTTTAGATCTCGCTAATGTGTGAATTTTATTAAGTTATATTGTTCATTATACTTGCAGCTTTTTACATTCCTAGTTGTTTCATTACACAATAAGAAATAGTGAAGTCTAAATTCAGGATCTGAATAATTTTGTTTATGTTTATATGTAAAGCATATAATATTAGGTTCGGGCAGAACCACTGAAATCAAGAAAGATTAACATTAAGAGTAGATTTTTTATATTCACATGTTAATCTTAGTAAAATAGTCTACCATTGAAATGCATATAAAGTAAAGAGTTATAATAAACAACAAAAAATGTATGGATAATGTATGTGCTCTATTTTCATTGTGTGCCATCTATGAGTATTATGATTAAGCCCGCTCACTCCGCCATATTGGAAAAAAAATTACGTTAAGGACCTCAATTTTTATTACATATACTATGTGGATATCAAATCCCATTGAATGTTTCCAAAAGTGAGATAGAATGAAGTAAGTACCAAGTATCTATGAAGAAGGTAACCGACAGTTTTAGTAAACATGTTAACGCTATTACTTTTACTTTTTTTAAATATTCACAACTCAACTTAGTACAAACTTACGTTTATCTCATTTCTTTTCACTGAATCATTAGGGTCTATCTTTCTTGCATCTTTTGGTACACATTAATGTAGTCTTCTAACATGAATGTCCAGAATGTCCTATCCATATAGTATATATAATCAAAAGATATCAAAGTGCTCCAGCCATCTATCCCTACTGATTGAGGTATATACTGTGACTTAAGATAATGTTCACAGTATCTTTCAAGTAATTCTAAAAAATGCTAGATTCCAATTCTTCAGAACCATTAATAATATTATTTAGTTGTAGTAAATGTATACAATTTCAGATCTACTAGGTAATTAAGCATTATTTCAGGTGATAAGTTTCTTATTAAACTGTTTCGGTACATAATAATATGTATTTCTCTGCAAAGTTACCTCATTCGATACAATCATTCATAAAAATGAAATGTGCTTCAGGAAAACTTCAAAATTGTCTCCGATTCTTAGTAGTGAGAGATACTTGATTATATACTTCAATTGCCTTTTTTGTGCACTTTTCAATTTTAATGTGTACATGTATAGGAAAGAATGGTGATGAAAATGGTGAAGTAAATTTAGTATACAAGGTGTCTCAAAAATGTTTGCAGCTACCGCTCAGAAATTTATACATCGTTCAATGTGCATGGAAAAATCTGGGTCAGTTTTTTGACTCAATTTTTCGAAAAAAGGTGGTGTTGTGAACCGGTATTCTGAGATCATATCTATTATAGTTAACTCCACCTAACGGGGAAGTCTTTGTTAATTGATCAAAAAATTCGAAATTGAGCTAAGACCAAAACTATCCGTTTTGAACTCCTTCGCTTAAAAAAGTGGTTTTTGAAAAATGTCAAAATGTACGCGTGTGTGTGTCCGTGTGTGTGGGTTCGTGTGTGTTGGGTCGTGCGAGGTGTGTGTGTGCGTCTGCGCGTTTGTGTGGGGAGGGTGGGGTATGTGCGTGCGTGTCTGTAGCTAGGATAATTGAAAAAAGTAACGGATTTTAATGAAACTATAGAGGGCGTCTCCGAATCGCGTTTACACCGTGATACCAGATACTCTTAAACTAAAAATACCCCATTTAGCCTATTGTTTTTATACAAAGTCGCTTTGATAACCCGCTAGGTGGACTTAAAGTTGCCGAAAAATTTTTAAATTTTCAATAACATTCAAGATCCCTTTAACCGATTTTGATCATATTTGGTAAAGACGCATTTGATAGCAATATACAACTTTTGATGCCAAAGAAAGTTTTTTTTTAAATAGGGAAATGCATGAACACGATCACTAGTGATACATAATCGTTTATATTTGTTTCGTCAATTTCGGAATATGTACCTTTTTTGTGTGAGCTTCTCATTCAATTAAGTTAGTACGTGATTGTTGGAACTGCGGTTTAGCAACAGTCATTCATCTTATGTGTCAGATAAGCAAATAATTGTCAATAAGTGAATCCTTCCAAGGAGGACTACGGCCGTGAAAGTGAGAATTTATATGGGAGATTTCTAAATCGTCGGGTCCGGAGTCATCAAACTTTCGCAAATATTGAACGACGTCTTAGAGCAAATAGTAGTTTTGCACAAATAAATTTAGAAAGAGACGCAAACACGATGTTAGAACGGCAAAATGGATGAACACAAAATGGATATCATCGATGAAGACCCAAAATTAATCATCGACATTCGAGACTTGAATGCGGCGTTTTAAAACATGCTGTTAATAGAGTTGTAAAAGAGCAGCTTTTACATCCATTTCATGTGAAAAGTGTTCTGGAGAATCACCTATTCATTTCCAAGAACGACGAACCTTTTGCCAGTGCATTAGGCTCCAAACAATTCAATATTTAAACGTTTGGGGGGGGGGGGGGCACATTTTCTGTGGCAAACCAACGTTTACATGATCTGGCATCACAAATCCTCATGCACTACCAACATAAATTTTATTCGGAATGTATTTCCCGAATTATTGGAAGATTTATCCTGTTAATTCGTCGAGACTGTATGTGAGACTTTTATCTGAGACTAACACTACATTGAATAGCAGACTGTTTAACGCGGGATAGTATATCAGATTAACGCTTTACAATTTTCTTTATACCCCAAGGGCGTAAAATTGCTGACCATATCCTGCGAGGTCATGTTATTGTTTTATCGTCATTGTTTTAAAAATGCTTAGGTGTTCAGTTAGCAAATGTTCTCGCTTTCCTGTTTTCTAGGAGTAGAAACTTTCGCTTATTCAATTATTTGTTTAGTACTTTGGATTGTGCAATATTTCATTTTTATGAGTGATATAAAAATTTTTAACTAATTTTTATTATAAAAAATCTATTGCCAAAGTCAATATTTTTTATTAGTTTATGAAAATTATATTGCATTGTAAGGTAAGGCAAACTTTACGATACTGATGCATATGCATATTAGCATTGCCGTTCGTATTTAGTTTAAAAGAAGGAAAGTAAATTTTCTTTAGATCTATGAATTCTTATAGGTTGAGATATTAATATGAACTTGCTCATGAATATAAAGTATAAATTCATTCTTTATTCAAATTAACATCAATCTTACGCCTTATATTGTTGTAACTTTTCTCTTACCAGCTACCGAAAACTATTTTTTCGCTTTTATGCTTATGGTAGATTCGTACCTCGTTTCTTGTAATCTATGATATTGTCCAAGTTCCGTAACACCGTCTTAACTAAAGTTGCTTCTTATTTGTGTCACTAATTTGGACCAAGGTCCAACAAAAGCGATTTTATTTGACAACTATGGTTGAGTTGGCAACCGTTCTATGTACTCGGCACCATTGGGTCAATGATGATTTGTTTTACTTCAACAATGTACTTGCGTATTGATTAAATACGATTTGTTTAATTAGTTCGTTAATAATTTTGAACGCAAACATTACGAATTTTACTGTATTAACTGTCAATAGATAATGGTGCCGCCGATGAACGAGCCACTTTACCATCTTATACTCTATCGTTCGCAATCAATAAACTTCACTTTTATTATCCCTAAACATTTCAGTTTAATTTTTACTGTTTTCACTCAATATTTGTACTAACCTTATATTTCTAAATTTATAACTTATCTATAGTCTATACCATACTTCAAATTCAGCATTGCACTTACGGGCTGCTGTATTGCCAAACGTACGCCTCGACCGGATTCTATTTAAACACAAAACTTTCACTTTTATGGTATATAATCCTAAGGTATTAAACGCGGTACTTCAACTGCATGGTAAAAACCGATTTTTTTTTTTTAATTAAAATCATATAAAAACGACATTTTGAGTTAAATGAATTTTTATTATACTTTATTTTGGTTTTTTTTTCCAAAATATCAGAAAAGTTACTTCAGTAAGTAGGTATACAAATTGTATTTATTAATAATTTATTTATTTTGTAACCAAGTTATAAATGTACAATTTAGTTTAGTTGCTTCATCGTATGTATTATCGCAGGAGTTTGATACAGTTTCACTCCTTTTACGTTTTTAATAAATCTTTCTAAGAAACTAACGCAAAAGTATTTTGCGACTTCCTATTATTACCTATCTTAATTGCAAGGTCATTAACAAATTAATGATAAGGTAAATGTTTGATTTATCTGACTTCATATTTAATTGTTTTATGGCCGTTTGCAGCGACATTTTTAAGCTATTAAAGTTAAGTAAATCTTAATTACCATAGAAACAATTGTTGTAATAATTATTTCCAATTAAATTTTCCTTAGCTTTAAGTATACCTTAAAAGTGTCGGTCAGAATAGCGCCTCAGGTAAAAAAAAGTGACAACGCTGTGCAAAATTTCCCCATAAGAAATATTGTCCTATGCTGGCTGTGCTGAATTTCAAGTATGGTACAGACTATAGGTTTGTTTAATTGCCTTTTTTATGTACGCAATAGGTATTTTAATATCCGCAATTTATCACAACAATTTCAACTGTTAGGTCGCTCAAAACTCGTACTCTCGCCGTGAGATACTGACGCGACTGAATCCCCTTTCTCTTAGTTACGTATGCATTCACCTATTTTGTTACTTCAGCATATTTATTATCGTTAATACAAATAATTTTAACTATTTTGCTGTATTTTTAATTCTCACTTCTGCTCGTATAGCTTAACGTAATTAATAAAAATAATGATTATTTTTTATCATGTTTACTAGCTAGCTGCATGGTGGTTACTATAAAATGGCATGAAATAAATCCGTTTATTCCTCGTTACAACATATAATCTCTTGAAATACTCATGAAAATAATGGAATAATAGTGACAAAACATAAGTTGTAGTAAACGTTGAATTACACTCTACTTAATTGAATTATATTAAGTGAATGATTGTTACCAACCAGACAATTAGCTGCAATAGCTTTGCTACAATTCTAGAATATCATAATCGGTTTTACATTGATATCCATAGCTATTAATTAAAACTTTTTGCTATAAACGTGCTTTAATTGTCAAGTCACTATATTTAAGTTTACATTAAATCACCTGCCAAAACTTTTTAATTGTAGCGTGCATTTTTAAACCAACTTAGTAGATATACTATCCCACTTCTAACTCACTTTTGATAATAATAATAATACACTTTCCCGTACAGATTGTCCACATCAAGGTCAACGGTTTTTACGTCTAAGTACATGGTTTTCAAGGTCATCACATTGCCTACTTACTCTTCAAGATCATCGTACACATTACCTGCGTCCAAGTACACGGTCACATACACATTACCTATGTCAAAGTTTCCAAAGGACCCACTGTACACGCTGCCTGCGTATATTCTTCAAGCTTACGTATGGGGACTCACATTTCCTACATCGAAGTCAACGGTTTTCAAGGTTACGTTCCCTGCATCAAAGTCTTAGAATTTCAAGGGCATGTCGCAGGAAATGTTCAAGGTCACCAAGCAATTCTTGAAATTTGGATGAGTGAAGATCATGGTGTAAATTTGACAGGAAATTTTCAAGAGCGCCAAGCAATTCTTGGAAGTTGGATGAGTCAAGGTCATGTGTTCATTTGGCGGGAAATTTCAGGGGCACGTGGCAGGAAATGCTCAACGTCACACAATTAGTTGATTGACCTCTGAAGTAGCTCCCTCATGGTCAAATTATATGACTCATATGTCTGGTCTTTACATAGGCCAAAGGTGAGCTACTCCACAGTGCTCAAGGGCACTCAGCAATTCCTGACCAAGTCGAGGTGTTAATTCATTTATTACAATTCTCAAGGTCACCGCAGGGGTATTAAATACTTTTTAAGCTCATTGTAGGTGCGTGGGATTCTTGGTATATAGGAAGATGTTCTTCAAGGTCACGAGCGTTCACAGTTAATTGGTATGTAGGAGGATACCCTTCAAGGTCACGAGAGTATCGGAGAAGATCGGAGCTATCTGTTCAGGGAAACAGCCATCTGTTCGGGGAAAGAGCTACCTGTTTAATGTAAACAGCTACCTGTTTAGGGACACAGCTATCTGTTTTGGGCAATTCTTGGCTGAGTTAAGTTGTTAATTTAGTTATTACAATTCTTAGAAATCATTTCTCAAGGTCACCTGCAGGGGTATCGTATTACAGGTTGTTGTCTATGCTAGTAGATTAAAGTTCATTAACCTTTTCAAGGTGACTCCCCCAGCAAAGTTTATTGACTTTGCAGACAAGTGGCTCGGGTCAAAAATAAGCTCCTGGATTTGCGCAGGACATTTCACACCTCTATTTTCAAGAACAAAGGGGATGCATTGTTCAAGCAATTCTTAGAATTTGGCCAACGCTTCAAGGTCAAATCCTATGCTTAGAATTGTCAGGGGGCACGAGTGATCTTTCAAGGTCACTAAGCACTTCGTTCGAGTCAGGGCATGTGTAGGTTAATGGCTAAAATGTATTGCTATCAATTTTCAAGGTCAAATAGCAAGAATAAGCATGACAACTCTCTGCGCATGCGTGGGTGAGCAACCATATATAAACATGCTTTAACTAGAATCATTTCGTAAACAGTGTTTAGTCATAGTGCAATTATGAACAAGTAAAGTCATGCAAGCAGCAGTAAAATCATTTCTGGTGCGATCCAAACTCTGAAGTTCACCGTTGTAGTAACAATATGAATAATAATTTAACATTTTGTTCATGTTATCAAAATAGTAATGGTAGTAGTAGTAGTAGTAATAGTAGTAGTAAAAATGAAGAGAAACAAGATGAAGGTTATTCTGACCGGTCTAAACATAAGGATGAGGTGTATAAACAAGCAGCTAATGATTGTGCTTCTTGTAAGCTATCGAACGATACTCATCATGCAAAACATATTGAAATTGGATACAGTACACACCTCAACCTTGCACCAGTAGTGCGTATGGGATGTAGCAACTACGATCAAAGTAATAATGTGATATTAGAAATGAAGGAGTGGAATGTACTTCTACGATGGCGTTCATATGTAGAATTACAATTTTTCCGATCCCAAGAAATTGAAAACAAAATCGTTTGGTCAAGTTTAAACGAAGAAGATATAATCTATGATCAGCTTTATGAATCACTATCTAGCAATCTTGGTATTTAATACAATTGGGAATTGTTTAAAGGTGTATGACAGATTTTGAAAACTTATAGAAAACTACAACTGCTGTTCATGCACATTCAATGCCCATAGTGTAGAAGAACTATTCAATTTAGTCCAAGTCGGTTCAAGAAGAAGAATGGTGGACATTTATTTCATGTACGAAAAACAATAGCTAAAAAAAAATGAAAGCTAACGGAGATTTCACAGGCACAATAATGTCAATGTGGTGACCTTAACCTTGAAAACCATGTACTTAGACGTGGCAATGTGATGGCCTTGAGGAATATACTTCGATGCAGGCAATATGTACGATGACCTTGACCTTGATGTGGACAATCTGTACGGGAAAGTGTATTATTATTATCAAAAGTGAGGTAGTATATCTACTCAACTTACTATTTTTAATATGTTTCGTTGACTTGTATTTTAATTTAGCGCGAAACCTATTATATATCAAGAAAAGATGCGACCAGGTCAAGCACAAATGATATGCTCTTCGTTCAGTCCTGGAGGTTTATTTTTAGCTACAGGCTCGGCTGATCATCATGTTCGAGTATACTTTATGCATGGAGACGAAGGTCCAAATAGGATATTAGAGACTCAGGCACATACAGATAGGGTAGATTCTATACAGTGGTCTAATCATAGTTTAAGATTTATTTCCGGAAGTAAGGATGGAAGTGCACACATTTGGAATTTTGAATGTCAACAGTGGAGAAATGTACCACTTTTAATGAGTACTAAATTGCCAAGGTAATATTTTTGAACTTTGAAAATGTTTTTGACTTTATATCAATTTTACAGTGATAACAAAAAATACGATGCAGAAGAGGATAAGAAATTAAAAGTAACGATGGTTGCATGGGATTGCTCAGATACATGGGCTGTTACTGCAGTAAGCGATTATAGTTTAAAAATTTGGAGAGCTGAGAATGGACAGTTGGAGAGAGTGTTGATGGGACACACAGATGAAATTTATGTTCTAGAATCTCATCCACATGATCAGGATGTTGTGTTATCTGCAGGTCATGATGGTCAATTATTTATATGGGATATTCTACAAGGGCGACAAATCGCTCAGTTTATGAACAATATTGAAGGTCAGGGTTATGGTGCTGTTTTTGATGCTAAATGGTCACCGGATGGTACCATGATTGCGGCAACTGACTCTCATGGTCATATTTTAATGTATGGGTTTGGATGTGGAAATCCACTTTTAAAAACATTGCCTATCGAATTATTTTTCCACACTGATTATCGTCCATTAGTCCGAGACAGCAATCATGTTGTATTGGACGAACAGACTCAAATTGCCCCACATTTGATGCCTCCACCATTTTTAGTAGATGTTGATGGTAATCCATATCCACCAATGATTCAACGTCTTGTTCCTGGTCGTGAATTTTGCAAACTTGAACAACTCGTTCCAAATATTGTTATTGGTAGTGAAGGTAGTTACGTTAATACATTGTTGTATATATTTATAAACTATTCGTGATTAGGTACACAAGAAGTCATTGAAGGTTTACCAGAAGATAATGAACGACCATCTAATTCTCATCAACGTGATCGAGATGTAGATGAGGATGACGTTCAGAGTGTACCCCGTTCACCTAGAATCGCAGGAATGCGTAGGTAAGTTGATTTACACTCAATGTATTTGCAATTTAAACCCATCTTTTTTTCAGGATTGAGTGTATTGGCGTATATCCTGTCGACGAATTGAAATGGAATAGAAATACGTTGGTAATGCCATTAAAACCATCAGACACGGATAGAGCAAAAGATGTTATGTAAGTTTTGTATATTTCGAGATCATTCCAAACCTTACGGATGATAAAATGCGTATCAAACTGAGTGCTACGAATTAGGAGTTACATTTTCTCTTATCTCTCTAAGAACTATTCAATTTTTTATTTAAATTAAGTATTAAGTTTATGGTATTTATTAAAGTCAAGTTAGGCCACTGCAAAGGGTTGAAAACAAATCGTGGATGGAATAAAGCAAGTATTTAAATAAATTAAATATCTATAAAATATAAAAAGTAACGAGCCGCTACTGATAAGTCTTTCAGAGGTAAACCAACATACGTTATCCGCAAATAAAGGGCACTTGGGTGATTTGAAATAACCTAGGTTTATTGGGTCTAACGCTTTTAATAACTGAAATATAGGGTGTTTTATCAATTTAGTCTGATACTTTTATAAGCCATAACTTTGGAACCACCCTGTAGATTTTTCTTCAAAATCCCAATCATCCACTGCAAAAATTTGAGTCAAAATCCAGGCCCGTCTTTAGGAAAAAAATTTTAATTTGATAATACCCAAAACAACACCCTGTATATCAGATTTTTGAAAATTGGACCGAATATTTTAAAAGTACGGAACAAATTAAGTTATACTGAAATATTTTTATATACATTTTCCTGAGCCCTAACTTTTTCATATTTGGTGTAAGTGTATAACTTTGAAAGCCTAGTCGGCTACTATGAAAATTTAAGTTAAAATCCAGGACATTTTTACAAGTGCAAATTTTATTCTACTACTAAAATTATTAAAGCCAAAATTCATTAAATGCGTTATTGTCATTTCCCTCCGCTATAACTTTAGAACCATCCTATAGATTGTAAGAGCTTAAGCTAAATTCCAAGATTGTCCCAAAATAACACCCTGTATGTTAGAATATTAAAAATTGGACCGCATATTTATTAAAACGAAGAAAACCCGCTAATATTTCACGAATATTTTTAACAGCGTACATTTTATGCTACATATTATTACAATTTTAAATTAAAATTTGTTACAACCTATAGTTATCATTTTTTGTTAAATAATGACGTAACTGGTTTAACCGTTACTGTTAAGTGTATTACTACTACTGAATAATTATCACTTTTGCCCTTTTAGCTGTCGGAATTTTGTATTTGCAAAATTAGGATCGGGGTTCGTTATTCAGGCTCTCAACACCTTGAACAAGTAGATAAAAAGTTTATATACATATATTTATTCCTATTTACTTTTTACAAATCTAATATGGTTTATTTAAATTACTTAACTAAGATATATAAATATATTTTACGGTGGATTCTCCTTTTCCTGGCAGGATCGTCAAGTGGACATACTACGTCCTGGTGGGTCCCGGAACTAAGGGTTAGGTAGTCCTCTGGAGTTTCTGTAATGTAACATTAATAGAAGGTTTGGGTTTTGACTCGTAGTTTACGTCCTTTGACTGGTTTCAGTTTATACTGGTTAATTGCCGAAATAAAATAAATAATTTTACCTGAATGCGTCCCTGTATAAAATACAGAAGCTGGTAGCAAGATAACGCGGTATAAACACGTGCGCGATAAGTCACTGAGTTCAATACTCTGCCTTTAAAGAAATAATCGATATTTTAAAGCGGTCGGTTTTAAATGTATAAAAGTAATCCAATTTTATACCTGCTTTTCTTATGAAAATAAACTCATTCACGTCGAAATTCAATTTTGCCCTTTTTAAATAAATGAAAGCTTTTCTTATGACAATAACTTCTATACGGTAGCTGCGGATTATTTGCTTACTTTTACGCTGTTAATTACTTTAGTACACAGGTTTTTATTTAAACAAAACAAAAACTTTTGTTATGTTGACCAATTTTACAATATAAAACCTTCATTTTCTATTAACTTGAATCTTTCGCGTCTTGCAATAATGATTTTAATTATTTAACACGAAATATATTCTCGGATAGTTTCTGGTTAAAAGGTAACCATCTTATTAATTGCAAATGTGTAACTTACGTTTACCGGTGGTGGCGGCGGTGGTGGTTTTATTTTACAGGCGATAATTTAGTAATGATGAACACGTCTAGTTTTTACGATTTCTTTTCTATATTACTGGACTAACGGCGTTAACTAGGTGTTCAGCTTAATCTCTCGACGAGGTTTTAGTTACAGGTGCTCTGCGGTTGCTGGTACGTTTGTCGAGGTGTTCTTGTGTTGTAGTGTTCATGTAAATTTGTGTAGGTGGATCTCCTTTGTTAGCAATCTGGGCAACCACCCGTTAAACTAAGCAAGAGGATCTCCGTCGGTCAATGAATGTCGGGCAACTACCCTTCAAACTCCACAGTGTAGGTGTCTAGTAATGAGAGAGTATGACGGGCTTACAACCCTGCATATCCCTATCACCAGGTGTATAGTGTTGTATTTATTTCGACTTACGTGCATTCAACGTTAGATCTCTGCAACTCTAACCCTTTGACTTCGGTGATGCTATCAAGTCGCGGATTCGCTATTTCTACTCTGAGGGCGGTTACAGGTTGACGGTTTTAAACGGTAGTAGTCGGCGCGAACGCGACGATAGAGCACACGACTTCTATTCGGATTCTTCTGGTAGCGGGCTTCTTTTCGCGAAAAGTCGATTCGATTAGCTTCTTCTTGATTAGAGAGATACGATACGATTCGAGAGATTAGAACCCTTTCAGCAGCGCATGTCGCGTTTTTATAAAGAAGAAGAAGTTGCTCTGACGTATACAAACTTTTGAACGTTTTGGGATTTACGTCAGGAGGAGGATGCATGATTAATTATTGTGCAATTTTATTCAACGTTATGAAATATGTTTAACGTTTACTAAAACTTCTACGAATTTATTTAATTACTTGCACCTGTGCATTTAGCGAGTCACTTTATCTTAATAAATTCCGTGAATCTTATATCACTACTGGTATTTTACTTAGCAAAGGATTAATCATGACAGGAAAGTTTTGAATAAAGGACGGCGTCTTGCTAATAACTTTAGGAAACTAATTAATAATAATAAAAATTTGGACATCTGACGGCGTCCCTTTACAAAGGCATAACTTTAGAACCGCCTATAGTGGTCTCATACATATATATTTTGAAATATTTGGGAAGAATGGTAAAACTGGTTACACTAAAATATTTTGTTAATGCGCATTTATCGATTAATATTTTTAAATTATCCAATTTTACCAGAAAATTCGTATAGTACAGGGTGGTTCATTTTCGACGTTTTCTTATGGGAAGTACCCTTTCTATTACAGATAGACAAAAAGTAATATGGGGTCCTTGTGCTCGATTTTGGTGTTAATTAAGATCCAATAGTCATAATCAAGATATCTCTGACCGTTATTGCGCAATTAGCTAAAATTGAAAAAAATGGCGATTTTGAAAACTTGAATAACTTTTTTATTTCTAAATGTATCGACAAACTGTAAAAACATTCTTAAGGCACTTTTTTAAGTAGAATCGGTTAGTGCATTCACATTTTGAATACCTCCTTAATTTAAAAAGATATGACATAAAGTTGTATTTTTTTATATGGAAACCACAGTTGGCCATGACATTTTTTTGTGCTTTTCAAAAGATATAACATTTCTATGCTATTTTAATAATTAATTGATTTTTAAGTTTTTCTTATTTATGTTTTATATTAAGAATACACAGTAGACTGATATTTATTTAAGTAAAACAAATGATACCTATATGTCAAATAATAAATTAAAAATTAGAAGTGTGCAACAAAGTGATCTTGGAATTTAGTTGTGAACATGCCTAATTATACAAATTCAGAAAAATGTTGCATGTTAAAGTGTTTTATATTATCCGAAGGTGATAAGAATGTGGCATTGGAATTATATTTACTAAATTTTCCTGAAAGGCAACAGCCAAATAAAAATATTTTTGAACGGTATAGTTAATAGAAATTAAAATTTTGCTGGCTCAAAACAATATCTTAATTAATTTTAGGTTGCAGAAAAATTTAATTGAATTCGGTTCTTTAAAAATCTCAGGCCAAAAACTTACTTTAAACAAAATTCTGAAGAATTTGCTGCATTAAAATAAATTCCCGTTTAAAACGTATGTACTATTAAAACATATACCAATATCATTAAACTTCCGTTATATAACCAAAAATGCAAAGCAATGTTAGCAAAAGGGACCTATAGAGGACCATACTCGATTGTAAATATGCACATGTAAGTCATGAGTACGAATAAAAACGGCTACGTCACCTAAGAGGTAATCTGCATACTAATAATATAAAATTGAAGCATATAACGGAAAGTACTGGAACGCAAAGTATAATCACCTATAGTACAATTAAACAACACGTTGAAAAACAATAAACAACAGTAATTGAGGAATTACAACAGAGACGAAGTTTGACAACAGACAGATGACAGTACGAAACGTAATCTAGTGGCGTATCATAGAAACGGGGAAAGTAATACAATAAATGATATGAACGAACAAAGAGAAAACAAACTCAGACCACGCATAAATAGTCTACCAACGGAAAAGGAATTTGAAAAGAAAAGAGCGAAAGAAACACCGGAGGAATTCGAAAAGTGGAATGACCTATTAGCTTTTCAAAAAGCTAAAAGGTAACACGGTCGCCGGAAAATCACAACTATCAGAAAGCTAATAATACTACGGAATCAGAACTCGAAACAAAAGAAATGGAGGATATAATGAAGTTGCTGGGTGAATTAAAAGTAGGCGCCCAAAATTACACAAGAGAATTGAAGGAAAAAATAAGGAAAAGTCAAGCAGAAATCAAAAGTCTGAAACAAGAATTAAAAAAAAAAGGGGGAAGTGGATGGCTGAAAAACAGAGCTAATTGAACGAATTAGGTTATAGAAGAGAAAATGGGAAAGGTTGTACAAGACAACGGAAAAAATATAGTTAAATTAAGGGATTAGAAATAAGCGATAATGATCTGACAAATAATGTAGGAAATTTTTTTAATGAGTAAATTGCTGTAAATTCAAAAAGATGTAGGGATAGGTCGAAGAAACAAAACAATAGTAGTAACACTTGAAAGAAACTAAGATTTACATCGAAAATAATTTATCTGCAACTGCAAGAATGACAAATACAGACCAAATTACTCCAAATAGGAAGACCAGAAAAAGAAGGAAAAAAGGTAAAATTAGATTATCAAAAAATCTTAACAGATAGTGCTATATATGTGTGGGACAAGAAGGAAGGAAGAATTAAAATTTCAAAAAACTAATAGAGAGGGGGCATCATCCGGATGGAAAACAGTTACAAACACAGCAATGAAAAAGAAAACGAATAAAAATTATATATGTGTATACAGGGTTATTACAAATGATGTTCATGATTTCAAGCATACATAAATCCAGTTTTATTCGTTTTACAAATATAAAAAATAGTTACATTTGAAGGAAAACTCAAAAAGTTTTATAACAGGTATTCAGAATTACAAATGTTCAATATGGTAGCCCCTTGTGACACGACAGATGTCAAGCCTGTAATCAAGCTCTCGCCATACGTTGTCGAGAGTTTCTTGATTGATTGTTTCGATGGCATTGGCAATCCGTCGCTGGACATCAAGTATGCTCTGTGGTAATGGTGGTGTATACACTTTATCCTTGATGTATCCCCACAAGAAAAAATCACAGGGGGTGATGTCCGGAGATCTTGGAGACCAGTTCAAGAGTGCGTCATCATTTGGACCAACGCGCCCGATTCATCTCTTAGGTAGCAGATTGTTAAGTTCAGCCCTAGCACCCAAGTGGTAATGTGGAGGTGCGCCATACAATTGCAAAATGAAATCTGGGGAATCTTGCTCTAATTGTGGTATAAGCCATTCCGTCATCATGTCCAAGAAAACCATTCCATTTATTGTTTGTTCAATAAAGAAGAAAGGCCCGTACACTTCATTGTAAGCAATAGCACAAAACACATTAACTTTAGGAGAATCACGCACGTGCTCAATGTAAGCGTGTGGGTTCTGTGAGCCCCATATTCTTACATTATGCCTGTTTACCACATAAGTGGAACGTTGCTTCATCACTTGCATGCTCTCACAAAAGAGAGTCTTTTAACTTTGTCATTTTGTTTTAATGCTTTAAGCAGTTGAAGGTAAGGTTTGAATTTAATACGTTTACGTAAAATTTTCCAAACTGTTGGCTGTGGTATACCGAGCTCTCTGCTGCATTTAACAGTAGATTTCTGTGGACTGCGGGTAAACTTTCCCTTACCTGCTCCACAACTTCATTGCTCACTAACGGCCTTCCAGTTGATTTCTTTTTACAAATACAGCCATTTCTCTTAAACTTCAAGTACCACTTGCGAATAGTGATTGCTAGGAGGATCTTCGTTAAATCTGGTTCTAAAGTGACGTTGAACACTAATAACGTGATAATCTAGCACACAAAATGCTTTCTTGTTTTCAAATTCAGCCATTGCATAAAACTGTCAACAATGAAAAGAAACAACTGATACATACCGAAATCAATGTAAACAAAACTTTATGAGTTTTTCTTTCCAGCGGTACCAACCAAAATGGTTTTAATACATAATATTCCAGTGACATATGCAATCGAAATCAGGAACATCATTTGTAATAACCCTATATATATATATATATATATATATATATATATATATATATATATATATATATATATATATATATATATATATATATATATATATATAACGTGAACCAAAAACGTACCCTTCTTCAAGTGTATATTCTACACATAAATTGAAGACGAAAAGTCAGATAAAATTTTTCTCTAAAATGTATGGCTACAAAGTGACAGGCCCTCAAAGTTGAATTTTGAAAATCGTTTTTCACAAATAACTCGAAAACCTTTAGGAATTTCAAAATACTATCCCCAATGAAAATTATTTCTTTGTTGACGAGGATTTTTCTGGTTTGATTGGATTGTCTATGAATGGACTGGAAGTATTAGTTTTCACATTGTTCCCGTATACTTTCTATTCCAACTTTTTGTGTGTGATTTTTAGGTATTTTGGTGACTTTTTGGGTCCGTTATTCAATTTTCTTGGTTAAAGTTGATAAAGTGAAAGGTTTACGAGTTATTTCCAATTTCATCAATCACGGTCAATTAAATACTACCGCACCAAAATTTAGTTTTTATTATTTAGGTTATTCAATAATTTAATTTAATTATAATAGACAACTTATTTTTAGGGTACTTGTGTAGAATTTGTCAATGTCAGTTCTTAAATGTTTTTGTTTGTTATTCATTATATTTTACATTATAATCTTGTTTATAAGCACTCCTTATTTATATATTAAGGGCAAACTAGGAGATTATGGCATGAGAGAATGTTTAAAGCTTAAATTCCCGATAGTCATAATCAATTGTTATGCCGGGGTACATACCTTCAACGTTTTATTCTATTGTAGTTTCCCAAACCTCCAAATAAGATATTTAGTATTTCCGGCACGTTTGTGCAGTAGATAGTTGGCTATATTGATGTTGTTAGGAATATGATGAATTTCTATAAATAGTAATGTATCGTTTTCATTAACGTTTAGGTGAAATTGATTGTTAATTTGTCTTTTGTTCTTATCTTTTATTTTTGTACATCTCAACTGATACACATATATTGCTGATTTAAAATAAAAGTAACATTAATAAAAACAAGACATTTATAGTATACCCAGGTCAATCTAGTGACTGCTCAACTCAAATGCAAAAACAAAGCCAAATGATCGTCTAATTTTTATGAGAAATTAGGTAGGATCACCTACGTTGTGTGAAAGAGTTGTCACAGGATATGTGTTGCGGGTATCTAGGCGAGGATACAATAAAGATAACACATTAAAACACAGTATATAAATGTAGTTCTGCTGTCTTTATTGCGGATAAGGAAGAAAATAACTACCAAACAAAAACCTCTCTGCTTACTACAACAAGAATAAAAACATAAATATAATATAAATATTCATTGTAAATATATGGAACAGTACTTCTTTAGATTCTATTGCTTATTAAAAGATCTAAAATCTCTAACCTTAATAGATGTATGTGAATATCCATCTTAAAATATGCTAGGCATGAAATGTTAAAATAAAATAAAAATCTAGAGACCTCTCTGTACATTAAATAACAAGATTGCGATGTAATATTAACTTTCAAATTATTATTGACATTGATTACAATATTACATAAGTAAACATGCTTACCACAGTATTGTAATACAATTTATATATAAATTTCAATGCTTATTTACTTCAATTTATAAAACAACATTCAGTCTTCAAATCATTTAATAATGATCTTACCATTAAGATTAATTGACCTTTTCATTTAGATCATAATATAAACATTTGCTGAAAGAAAATACAATTATTAATTACTTAACATTACCTATCTATTTTATTATATCTTAAACACAAAACATTTTTAATTCTAAAACATAAAAATTATGAATTATTTCTTAAAACCTATATCTAAGCACACCCTATTTCTACTTCCAAATATACAACAGTCATTCTTATTTACTAGATCCTTTCAATTAAACCCGCCTTCTAATTATAAATTAAAATATATAAATCGCCACCAGTTGTGGTATATTAAATTATATAACACTTAAAACATATTTTGATTTATTTTATTTGTTTGTAGCTCTACTATTAGTTTCTTTCCAAGTGCGTTTTTGTGGAAAATATGTTTGGTTTTCTATTTTTCTTTTTCCATTTCTTTGTTCTAAACCATAACTCTTTTTGAAGGAATTATACATTTTTACAAAAGCAGAAAGCGCATCATTATTAAACTATGAACCATCGCCCATTTCTTCTTTGATAATTTGGAACTCCAATAAATTTCGAGCCCTCTCATCCATTGGCTCTTGCGTATTTACAGTAGACTGCTGTTTTTTTTCTAGTAGTTACAGCAGTCTTTGCTTTATTCAGCTCTTTAGGCGGCTCATCAATAATTAAATTTCCACATTCTTCACTTAAAACAGATTGCGCTAGCACACTCCTTTCGTACATTTGGACCAAATGTACATGCACACACGCATTAATTTTAACAGCATACTCTACACATTCGCGTTGGTATTTATGTCTACAAGCACCACAAGTACAACACACCACACCTTCAAAATCACTTTTATCTACACATACTGAGTTATTAGAAACGGTATAAGAAGAAGAACATAAATGGACAGATAACATTTGATGACAAGAAAATTTAAACATAACGCATAACAATAATTAAACAAAAAATTATAATAAATACTCGAAAAGCCCTCCTTCGTTCTCCAAACATAACTAGCATCTAACTGTAGAATCCAAAGCATTCTTTAACATTGAGTGCTTAAAACTATTTCGGCAAACCTATTTGAAACGTAATCCTTAACCATGCATGAATTGTGTGCAGGTGCACCATTCTGCTGAAACCAACAATCGCGTACTTCGGCTAAGGGTAAATTATCAAGAGCGCCTTCCAAAGTAGTTTCTAGTAAATTTAAGTAACGTTGCGATGTTCAATTTTGATTCCTATTATCCTTCCTCCTAAAGGCATAACCCACATATTGAAGACAAAATGGTGTTGATGTCGTGATTTTTTGCATAATTTTGGATTTTCTTGAGACTAATGATGAGCGTTTTTTCTATTAAATATCCCATTATTGGAAACCGTACTTTCATCAGACCTTAATATGTGGAAAGCAAAATTGTTGTTCTGATGTCTTTCTTGTTCTTGGCAAATTCTGTATTTGTACGGATAAAATTTTGTCTCCTTTAGAATAAAGTGTGCGGTTGATTTGAATATGCTCACATTATTATGAATTTGCGGAGTTGATATTTCAGGATTTTCAGTAACGGAGATAGCACGGGTTTCTTAACAGTATCGTATTCTTTAAAGTTAGTTACTAGCTTGCTGAATGTTCTTTTATTTGGCTGCTTCCTTTCAGGATACTCGTTCAAATACATGCGCTCCGCTGTAATGCAATTTTGATTGCTTAAGATGTAACACGATATTATGTCAAACTGTTCTCCATTTGAAAATCCTGCTTCCCTATTTTATTAATAAATTAACTACTAACGAGAATTAGTACGGAAAACTAATAATTAAAGAAACTGTCAAGTAGAGACAAACATTTAAGTTTAATCAACAAATCATAGTACTTGGTTTCCTAAGCCTACCTTTCTAATGTCAGACGGAGGTTAATAGACATCTAGATATGCTAACTTAAAAAATTAAAGAAATGAAATAGTTTTAATTATAATTTTTTTAAGGTAACTATGCAACTTCTTTCATACGTTCATAACGAAAACAGGCAACATTGTAAAAACAAAAACAATATCTATGTCAGCAAGAGATTAATGAACACATGTTAACTTAAAAAAAATTCCAAAGCTGCCCACTTTTATCAGATATCAATAACATAGTTTAACCATTTTCATTCATATTTAATTAATTTTTAGACTTACCTCGCGTTATATTAAGAGACTTTATAAAGAAAAGTTATGTAAAATTAAATTTTTTTTAAAAAATATGTCTACACTTTTTTTTATAAAATTAATCGTTATTCAGACATTGAAAAAAAATTGAATTAACACTTAAATTCTACCGATATGTTTAAGGTCTATATCTAGGTAATTTTATATCTTTGAAATGTGCAGCTGTTTAGCGATACTGAAAAAAAAGTAGGTTGAAGGTAAAAATCGCAATTAAACCATAAAGTGTTATAGATGCTTGAATGAAGAATAAAAAGCAATAAAAAGGTGTTATTATTATTAGGACCGTATTTAAAAAAGAAAGTTGATAATTGTTACTCGAAAACGAATTCCAATTCCAATTTGCTGGAATTCCAATTCCAATTTGCTGCATACCATGTTAAAGAACATTAAAAAATACTTTAGAAGTTCTCTTACTTCTTATTTAACATCAACCACAAAGTAACAATTTGTTAAAAACGAAATCGTAAAAATTCGCTTTTTGTCGCATAACTTCGGAACGGTTCGGAATTTCGTCAGTTTAAAAATGTCTTTTTACTAAACTCGAAAATGCCCAACTTTTCTCCCATTTAACGGAAACTCTATATCTTACCGTTTCCGAAAACCCCATAGTGTCCCTCCTTATCTTGGACACAGTGTATAATTGTAAATAGATATTTTTGGTAGTTTTAAGTAGGTTTAGAGTATTAAATTAATTAAAGTGCTAGCCAATATCATTGCAGCATTGGAATTTTGTTCTTTCATGTTACTATACTAAAAAGCAAACGAAAAAAATTATAAAGAAATCCAGGTCCGTATTTAACTCTTTTGATCTGATGATGTTACCCCGGAGCCGAAACATCGGAGTACAAATCTGACGGTGCCAAAGTGTCTTAAGAATGTGTTTACAGAATGTAAATATCTCTTATAATAACCTCGCCAAATTGGACAATTTTAAATTTTTGCCCTGTATCTTTCAAACTAAAAATATTGGCAAAAATGTGTTTAGGTCATCGATTTAGTCTCAAAAATCGAGCACAGGAAAGTGGAAACTATAAGTCGTTAGCTCTAATAAGAGAGTTACCTATTTAATCCCATCGAAATGTGGACATACTATATATAATTTAATGTTTTATAATGTGCTGCTTCATAAAAATTTTAGTACGTAAAGCTTGTCGTTTGATTGGAATAACGGAAAACTTTTTTTTAACACGTCGTTAGTTGATTGAAGTAATATAAATATATAGATAGGCATTTAATTTAATACACATAGGCATTCAGTACACTACGAATAACTATGAAAATGCAAACTCTCACAATTAAAATAATTATCCTTTCTGTTGTGATTGTGCATTTTTATTTACATTTTTTACAAATATATATATATATATATATATATATATATATATATATATATATATATATATTGTGTGTGTGTTATATGTATATATATATATATATATATATATATATATATAGTTTGTCTCACCGTTAAACAGGTTCCGCCAACATGGCCGTCGTTTTTCAGGTACAGTAACTTTAGTACGCAAAGTCACTAACTATTTTAAATATATAACCATGGAGTAAGACGAGGGGTAACATAAGAAACTTTAACTGGAAACTAAAGGGGAAATTGATGGGTAGGCAACTTGTGTTACGTGTTTACCATAATTAGCGAAGAGCCCGTATGTATTTATACACGCATTTTTAACTTAGTGCATAAAAAGTGATCGGAAGCGATTGAAAATGGTTAGATGTTGTGTTGTGTGTTGTGCTAATCGATCCGCATGAAAAAGTTTAGGTCAACGAAGCATTGAAGCGGAAAACACATTGATTAATTATAATAAATACCGGTTGATGTAGAGAATGTGTTGTAGGCTTCCCTTAACATTAAGAAATTAATTTAAATAATATAATATTTCAGCACACAATTAAAATAAATTAAATTAAATATTTTACTCGGTATTAAATACTATTTTAAATAAATTTGGTTGATTTATTTCCATTGCTTCTAATTCACATTAGTTGTATTAATAATTAAAGTGTACATTATGTAAAATTCTTTACTTCAAAGTCATGGTCATTACGCTCTTCTCTAAATTTACGAAAATAAATTTCACATCATTTAATTGTATGTCCCCAAAAGTATTTTTTACCTATCGTACTAAAATCATTAAGTTTGTCGCATAACTTTGTAATATACTTCTACTCATTTATCTAATACAATTAGTTCATCAATATGTGAAATTTCTATTAAAACACGAATTCTTTGTGTGTAAAATGAATATTCAAAGTTCATATTCAGACCGAATGCTTTATAATAAATTTGTTATATTTTCGGGTCACTAAATATCTATGTACGTACGTATGTACAATGTGTTTTTCTAAATAAAATTGTTGCAAACTTATGTATTTACGATATATATTTATATATTCATAAATGTTACTAAAATTTACGGTTTTGATTTTATATAATAGCATTACAAACATTTTTGATGAATTTAATTTGTTTCAATTATTACGAAAAATATGCCTAGTCCGAACTCTATAAATAAAGAAATTACTCTTGTAAAATATGTTAAACCTATCTTATCAGTTAAGTAGAAAATTTAAAGAATCGCTCTATAAGTAAAGAAATTATTCTTGTAAAACGTGTTAAACCTATCTTATCAGTTAAGCAGAAAATTGAAAGAATCGATGCGATATTAAATCACATTAGAGCATATGGCAATTTAATGTTTTGGTCAACGCGTTTCACTGGTTGCATAAATTCTCGCGTTCCCC
Source organism: Vesta saturnalis (assembly GCA_036346205.1). Lineage (NCBI taxonomy): Eukaryota > Metazoa > Arthropoda > Insecta > Coleoptera > Lampyridae > Vesta > Vesta saturnalis. The sequence continues at coordinate 422,082 of JARFJB010002505.1, read as the reverse complement.
TTCCGTCTGTGTTTCCAATTTATGCGCGGCTATAAACTATTGGTACGTCCCTCTCGTCCTTACTCTATGTATATAACATACAAAACAAACAGGTAGTAGTTAGCTAACATGTACAGGGTGTCCCCAATTGGATAGTTTTGCAAGGTATCTCGAAAACTAGAAAAGTTAGAAAAAAAGTAGTTAAGATGTCATGACTTATTTTTTGATTAAACTAACCATGGTTCAATCAGATCTTCAGTAGGTTGTTGCATTTTCAAGCTACAGGGCGATTTTCGAAAATTGCCAAAAACTGTCTCTTCAAATATCTTTTTTATTTTAATAAATATCAAAAAAATGTAGAGGGACTTTTGATAGACAAACCAAAAGAGAGTCCAGTGCAGTGCACTATATTTTTTTAAAGGGTCCAGGTAAGTAGATATGACATAAACTTATGTTTTTTTAATGGGACACCCTGTATATTTTGGGTCAGTTCGTTTCCATTTTTAATCCTCTTTCACCTAATATAACATATGACAGATATATTTCTTATAGTTTATGCTACAGGGTAAATTATGTGTCGCATATATCAATAATGTCGTTTATAAATAGAACACTCTGTAAGTTTTATTATAATGTTGTTTATAATTTATTTTATATAGTAAATAAATGAAATATGAATAACTGTATGATTTTATCTCTCAAAGATAGGTAGGTATATGTTAAAATAATAAACATAAAGGAAGTTAGTAACAATTTTGAAGTAAATAAGGAAATACCTAATCTAATCTCGATTAAACAAAGACTTACAAATACATTAGAAATAACACAACAATTGCAAAATAAAAATTAAATTTCCTTGCCCAAATATAAAAACTACAATAAATGTTCAAAATGTCCTCCATTTTCTCGGATGACCAGTTAGCATCTTTTACGTACAGATCTTACAGTATTCAGTATTTGAATAGGTTTTATTTTTCTAAATGCCTCTTGAACACAATGTAGTAAATCTTCTTTGTTATTAAAATCATTCTTATGAATTTTATTTTTTAAAAATCCCCACACGAAAAAATCAAGGGGGTTAATCTCTGGCGAACGTTGAGGCCACCTTGTCGGTCAATTGGTTCCAATTCATTGATTAGGAAATTTCTCATTTAAATAATCTCTTACAATTAAAGAATTGTGGCTAGGAGCTCCATCTTGTTGAAACCAGAACGTGTCCCTCTCAGCTAACCCTCGTCCTCAAGTATTTCAGTTAAATTTGTGTCCAAAATATCCACATACCCAACAGCCGTAAGTGTGCCTTCAAATATACAATATACCAGTTTGTTGTGGTTAAGAAAACAACTAACATTAAACCCAAATCTTCCTTGCCTCCTTATACCCCGCACTAAATGGGGATTTATATCGTTCCAATATAATTCGTTGTGTCTATTAAATATTCCCGCACTAGTAATGCGGGCTTCATCACTCCATATTATGTTGGAATAAAAGTGGATTTACGTTGCATTTACCGATATACCACTCAACGAACTGAATTCTTCGTTGGTTATCGGTTGGACGCAATAATTGTCGGGCAGATGTCTGATAAGGTTTAAACTTATGCTTTTTAAAATCCTTCCTGCCGTAGTTCTTGCAACACCTATTTCCTTTTCAATTTCCCTTAAAGACGTCTTATGTTTAGCATGTACGTACCCCAAAGTATTTATCTCTTTCTCTTCGTTGTTTCTGTTATAATTATTCCGAGGTTTATTGAAACATCCATGTTCTCGTAGATTGTCATTAAGCCTTTTAAAAGTTCTTACTTCCGTGTCTTCTTTCAGGGTATCTTTGGAAATACAATTCAGACGTAGCATTTGCGTTTTTCCGCTCTCGATGTTGGCTACGAACATGTCGTATTTTTCGAAATTCTCAAAATTCATATTTAATGTTTAGATAGCGACTTATTGCGATTATCAAATTTTGACACTTAAAATTATTCATTTGTCTTCTTTGTTAAGATTTGATGGTGACAGTATCCAGGGCTACTTGATACATATTACATTTATTTAACACCTTAAGTACGCATGTCGGCTCTGGATGACATCTAATACAGAAAGACTATGCGCATGTCGGCTTTAGCCGACACGTGTATGTATCATTTATATTTATTAGTTCGCGTCGAGATTTGACGAAGAGCGGATTGTGCGTGGTTCAGCGTGTGAATTAGTGTTTAATTTGTTATAAAAAAAGTTGCAGTTCGACCGCGATGAGTGATTCACAGGAGGCAGGGCCGTCTTCCTCAAAACGAGCTAAAAAAATTCCAATAGGGAGTATTGGACAAATCCTTTGACCGAAAAGGAGTTACATGATTTCTTATACAATTCTGACGATGATGTTGCTGATCCAACCTTTACACTAGATTCAGATGAAGAGTTTGCAGGGCCGGATTCGGACGATGACGAACTTGAGGTAGAGGCGGATAATTTCAACGATGTCGGAAACTCTGATGACATTCTACAGACACCGGAAGCTTTGGCGGTTGTAGCAGACCCTGAATATACTTATTTTATATTTATTGAATGCGTATATTAGGGATTCAACGAAAACAATAATTATGATTAAATGATTACATGGACCTATGCAACTAACATTATTAACTTAAAAATTGTAAATAAAAATAATTAAATATATACTTACTTATTATTATTATTTATTATGAATTGTGTGATAAAATAATACATTTCAATTCTTTTGACCACCGTATAGCAAAAATACCGTTCATTAATATTTTGTTTACTAAATAAAATAATTATAAACATTATAATAAAACTTACAGAGTGTTCTATTTATAAACGACATTATTGATGTAGGCGCCACATAATTTACCCTGTAGCATAACCTATAAGAAATATATCTGTCATATGTTATATTAGGTGAAAGAGGATTAAAATGGAAACGAACTGACCCAAAATATACAGGGTGTCCCATTTAAAAAAATACAAGTTTATGTCATATCTACTTACCTGGACCCTTTAAAAAAATATAGTGCACTGCACTGGACTCTCTTTTGGTTTGTCTATCAAAAGTCCCTCTACATTTTTTTGATATTTATTAAAATAAAAAAGATATTTGAAGAGACAGTTTTTGGCAATTTTCGAAAATCGCCCTGTAGCTTGAAAATGCAACAACCTACTGAAGATCTGATTGAACCATGGTTAGTTTAATCAAAAAATAAGTCATGACATCTTAACCACTTTTTTGTAACTCTAGTTTTCGAGATACCTTGCAAAACTATGAAATTTGGGACACCCTGTACAGTATCATGTATCTTATGTTAACTAACGTGTTTGTTAAAGAACAAAACATTCACTGAATTTGGCCTTGAAATATCTTTACGAATTTAATTGGAGCCCATTAGCGTACACGGTAAGTTTTGTAAAGGGATGAAATAGATGTATTAATAAACGTAAATTCTTAATTTCATAAACATTGCACTTTAATGACAAATTATGTTTAATCAACTATAAATAACGAAACAATAATTGTTTTGATTTTATTTCTTACTTACGCGTTAAAGTGGTACATTGTGTGATTTTTTGTTTTAATCAATGGAGGAAGTGATTTTGAATGAAGATAAAAACTTTATTTAAAGTTTGCATAATTACTGCCAAACTTCGGTAATTATAATAATTTGTTTTAATTAATTTGTTTTTTTATATTTTTTATTTGTTTTTAGAAAAGATCATATATTTGTGTAAAAAACTCAAATTCGGCACAAGAAATTATATTAAATGCATACAACTTCTTCTGCGCAAAAAAATTCTTATGAAGTGGTAGATATTGCAAAAATTAATTTGGTCAAGGTAAACTACCACGTTTAATTCACAATCATATTTAACTATTTTCTCAAATGTTTAGTTTACGGCTGAGTGTCTTGGTATTACATACAGCTGTACTAATAAATCTCTTCTATCTAATTTATAGTTTTAAATAACGTTCTAGTATTACTTATTTTAATATAAATGCCATTATATACATTTCGCTAATTACAGTTATGGTCGTCAGTAAAGTATTACACTTTTGAAAAGTTAATTAAGTTGTCAAACAAATGAAATTATAAATTTCTTCGATAACTTAATTATTATCGAAACGTTTAAATTTGTATAAAACAAATAAAAATCCACAGTTACAGCCCACAAAACAAGTATCTCAATTATTGTTAATAGCTAAATTTCTAATTATTTGCTTGTAGCCCTTGCGCTAACTATATAAGATGGTGACAAACCTCAATTTAAATATCAATGTATGGTTATTGATAACGAGATTTTTAGTAACCTTCCGACCCCCTACATACACAATTTTAAAAAACATTTAAATTCACACACAAAAACTTCATATTAGGTTGGAATTTAACCATACCTTTCTGAGAATACACGAACATTTCAAACATAATCAAATCAGATAAGTTTGATGCAACATTCTGTATGGTTTGGAATAATCTCTTCAAATTGTAAGCTTATTCTAATAGTATTATTTAGTGAGTCACTATGTGCTTTGGAGTTAAATGAGTATCGGAATCAAATGAGAAGACGCCCCGTTATGATAAACACTGCAACTACAGCTACTGTAATTAGTAGTAGCCACAAAGGTCATAGAAGAAGAGCGAGAGCTTTGCGACGAACTGAATCTGTTGTCACTGACGGTACTGAAGGCGAACAGGTCGTAAAAGTATAATAATTTAATTTCATGCTAAATGTTTACTTTCAGGAATCTGATTCTTCAAATTGTAGTGTTGGAAGTGACGATTCGGCAAACCACGACGAAATGTCAACAACAGATTCGAGCTCAGAATGTTCAGAATCTTCTGGATATTCCGATTGGGTTGCTGATCATGGTGTCAATTTAGAACCTCCAAAACGATCAAAACGCAGACAGACGATGACAACTAACGCAAAAAAGAAGCAAATCAATACACAAACTAACGACAATGGGGAAGAACAAAAAACAGCGGTCACTCCAAAACCTGTATGTAACTCTAACCGTATAATTATTGCGTGTAATAAGATATAATTAGGTACCAAATGCTACGAAACCACCAAAGGAATTACCAGAAGCATATAAACCACCTGAGTGGTTATCAGAAACTATGCCCTGTAAAGCTCCGTATTTTCCTCAAATGGGTGACGAAATTGTATATTTTAACCAAGGTCATCAAATGTATGTGGAGGCTGTCAGAGCTAAATCTGTTTATGAGATTAATCCTAAAGATTTACCATGGTCAAAAATGCAGTTAAAGGTAAAATGGTGTATACACTACAAGAATTTTATCATTTTTATTCATTAGGATCATGAATTGGTAAAAGTTGTGGGTATTAAATATGAAATTCGACCTCCTAGGTTATGTTGTTTAAAACTTGCGTTATTGGATTCTGAAAGTCGGCTAACTGGAAGCATTTTCACAATTAAATATCACGATATGGCGGATGTTCTAGATTTTTTGGTTTTAAGACAAATGTATGAAGCAGCTATTTCGAGAATATGGAATGCTGGAGACAGGTAATATCTACACATTGGCTTGGTTTTAGTATAACGTTGATTTATGTTAAAATAACGTCTAAATGTTTGTAAATCCTTCATAAATATTAAGATGTGACGTATGTGGACTGCTGCAAAAGTTCTGGGAAATGTATCAATGTCCAGTTAAAATTTGATCAATATATCAACAGATATATTGATACATGTTATATCCGGAACATAATCTGACTTCTTCCACGATCTTTTCAGGAGTTCTATGAATTTTATTCACGACAAACAGGTGTTGCATGTTAATATAAATGATGTGCCAGCTAGCAGCAGCAGTTAGGATTGGAACATTGTTCTAACTCTAAATGACAAAGATATTCGTCGTCAATTCTTAATTTTTCAACGATATTCAGAAATCAGACGTTAAATTAAATCAAGCCACCGTCAATGTTCAACAATGTTTATCAAACTCTGTAAAATATGACACGTTAAATCAATAACTTAATACATTTACTCTCCATAAGATTTCTTTATTCTTTATTTAAAATTTTTATTCTCAACTTTCTCTATTAAATTTTGGAAAATAAATATTAATAATAATACATCTTCAATTGTCTGTAATTTTTATTGTTTATTAAAATTTATTAAAAAACGAATTTATATATATATATATATATATCGGGTGCCCGAAAATAGCATGTACCTAGAGAAGGAGTTGATTCTACATGAAAAAATAAGACTTTTTTTCCTATGAACTTATATGCCCAGACGTACCGTTTTCAATATACAGGGGGTCAAAGTTGTGTTTTTTTTTCAGTTTTTGGACAATATCTCGAGAACCGTTTGAGATATGATGTTCAGCTCTCATACACAATTTATTTCATTAAGTCCCTTGTTTTCACTGTAAAATAAAGTTTGTTGAAAATTCAGTGGCGTGGATTTTGGGTATTTTGAGGGTTTCAATCCTCCTACTTTCTACGCCACTGAAATAAATGCAATTTCAAGGAGCGCGTTAGAACCGCCATTTTTTACAGTTACTGCACCAACAATTGATGATAAGTAATAATTCACGTTATAACTTGTGTTCTTGTCAAATAAATAAATTGACTTAGTATTGACAAGTACTATCAACAAACCGTCTTACCATAGCTACATGCATTTTACGTAAACATAAGCCTTATTTTTATGTTTTAATTTTTCAACTTTGACAAAATTGTTTACAACATCTTAACAATTTTTAATAAATATTACTACTGACGAAGATAACTGTAAGTGTTATCGAAACATTTAGATTGTATAATTTACAATACACCATAAAAAAACCCAAAAAAGATAAGTATTTTATTATGAGTGACAATGGTGAAAGTTTACATTTTCATAATAATTTATTGTTCTATAAAATTAAGAAAATAATTAGTCTCAAGTATTAAAATGAACAAACACTTGTGGTTACATGAAAATTAAAATTAGATGATTTTTTAATCCATAACTGTATCACAAACAACGGTAGCATCTTGATAATTATCATCATCATCACTGCTCTCATTTTCATACTCATTGTCATCATTGTCTTTTGAAGTGTTATCGTTTTGTAACAAGTTTTTATCTGTAATGGGGTGAAAAATGTTAAAATCTTTAGGTAAATAAATTTATTAATATTTATTTTTTAATTCTTACCTTAAATAATAATGTCGGCAACTAACGATGGTAATTGCCCTCCAACGAATCAGATAAAATCATGTGTATCATCGTTAATGGTCCAACCAGAAGCTTGAGGAGATAAAGATGTCGGGTGTTTTAAATGAGTCCTTCTCCAAAACTTTGTCACATAACGAGCTCATAGTAAGTGTTGATACAATTCAGCTTTACATGGTGATAGGCTTGATGAGTCAAAATTACGGAATTTTTTTTTCAAAATTATCACCTGATTTTTTAGACTGGTAAGTGTTTGAAAACAGATGAAATCGAACCTCATTGATGTTCGAAGTATCACGAACTACGTATATATGACAAATACATTTTTCCAAGGTGTAAATGTCTTATCCAGCAATTCTTCATCATCTGTAATAATATTATGACAGGCTGGTGTGTAGTCACCCTGTGAGTGTGTGAAAGCATGGTAGAGCTTTCGAAAAATAATCGCCTAAAATTCGGTATATTTGGTTGACACTTATAAATCGCTCATGATTCCCCACACCCAAATTTATCCAAAGTTTTAATGATGAATTTACGTGATCCATGTTGCCAACAAGTATTATTAAAATACCTGTGACTGAGCAGCATATTACAACTTCAGCATTGAAATTTATTTGGCAAATATGATAAATTATGCGAGAATCTGCTTCTTCATGTTCAACACAAGATAATGAATCTTCAATAGTTCTAATAACTTTGTTATTTTCAACCCGGTATGAGTAGCACTTGAAGTTCAAATAAATTATTTTATTCCCAATGAAAGGAGCCATATTATCACTGGCCCAATGATGAATAAAAAAATTAACCAGAGCTTCCTTAAAGTGTATATTGTTAAGTTCACTTACAAAATTGTGTGGACGAATTTGATTGGGCCCGATTGCAACTTGGCTGATTGATTCGTTTCAACGTGAACGCTCAAAATCTTTTATTTACGGTGTAAAGTATTGATCGAAGACAATATCGACGCGATTGGATTTAAATCGTAGTATCAAACCCAGAAATTTTTTAGATATAGCATTGTAGGTTACAGGTATTTCTTTCATAAGATATAACATAAAGAAACCATCTAAAAACGCGGATTAGCAGTAGCAATATTATAAAGATTCTCTTTATCTAAATTTGGATGGCACGGATTACAGTTTTTTCAAAGATATCAATAAAATCGGCTAGTTGTTTTTCAAAAATTTTAATCCAATTGGTTGTAAGTCTGTGGTTACCTCTTGCAAGTATCTTAATCCACAAACATCAAGAACATGGGAGATCAAAGCAGCTCTAATGCAGTGGCTTTTGTCCAGCGTTAACGTGCGACGATAGAATTTGCAAAATGTGCAATACCACTGAGATGTCTAGCAGCATCGGCATTTATATTTTGCTCCAGCGTAAGATCTATCGGTATCCTCGAGAAAGGTTTATCAGTTCGTTTCATTCCAAAACATCCAGATTTGAAGTCGTCTTCAAGTCCTGGATGGGTGTCGTCAACATTCTTCAAATTATCGTAATGTTTGACACACCATCGAGCGTAGTTTGGCTAATTAACAATAAAAAAGAGATTGGTGATTTTTGGAATTATATACTTGAACATTTCAAAATCACCCATGCATATGCTCCTTGATAAGATGATGTAATAATAAACTAGTTGGATATAGGTCATGTAGTACTGAGCAGTTTTACCATGATCGCCTTGTGTTGTTTTTTCAACGAATTTTTGGTACGAAGAGAGCAGTTGGAACAATACCTCATTCGGTAATAATTCAGCACTCGTAGTCGAATGAGATACCTCAAGGTCTTGATATTGTAAAAGATCATCAAAAATTTGTTCTTTTACAAAATTGTGTTCAACTTTTTTGGTTTTTAAATATTGATCGAAGTGTAATATTTGCAAACCTACAGCCATTAACGGATGCAAACGTTTGCAACAATTAAAATGCTTACCATCGATAATTCCGTTCACCGAGCCTGATGCTATAATCTTACTTTCAATCATCATATGTGATAATCCACACTCATTGATAAACACTCCAATTGCCTTAAAAAATGCTATCATCAAATGAAGTGAACCTAGATGTATGAAGAGATTATCAAATTTCGGGCTCTCTGTTGCCTGAATTTTGAGGGCTACTTTAGCAATGGCCAAATCATATGTTACTTGGACAAATTTTTTATCACGTTCTGCACCAACTTTTTGAGCCTGTTCCATTGTCAACTTTACTACTGATGTGTCTGTCGGTGATAAATTGATTGGAGTAAGATAGGATACTTTTTGTTTCGGAGTATTATCCTTTATAGTTCTTTCTACAATTAAATCCCGTCCACATTGGAGTGTTTGGCACAGGAAAAAGAGTGAAGTCATATGTAAGAAATCAATAGTTTGTACAACAGAAAAGTACTCGGAATAGATTGTTCTATGTTCTCAATAGGTGTTAATCGTTCTATCATTTGCAATCGGTTATAAATCGGAACAAGTTCAGGAACAATGGCTTCAAAGATTTGTCTTCTTTTTTCTGGTGGTGGTAACATGTCGGACTCATCACTTCTGAAATTGATATCACGTTCATTAGGATCATCACTATCAATATTTTGATAAATTATGCTTACGGTCTCATGCAAAGTTTCTTTCCCATTGAGAGTATCATATCTATCGAAGTTATCGAAGGCTACACGACGATTTTCGAATAATGTCAAGTGGACTAATTTCAGAGCGATGTATCGATGAGTAAGTAGCTTCAGTTTCCAGTTCTTCCAGTGTAGTATAGTTGCAGCAATGTCCAAGACGATTAAGAATCTGAATGATTCTTCTACATACCAAGAGTTATGTGCTTTGATGGTTTAATAGTACCATTACTCACACCCAATTTGGTATCAGAAGCCATTGAGTTGCTTAATCGAGTACAGTTAACACCATCTCTGTGACGAATATCTTTGCCTCCTATCAATACTTTGAAAAATCGATCTAATTTTTCAGGAATCGTACATTCACCATTGGTTAAGTCACTTGTCTTGATTTTAGGTGGTAATTTTGATTTATCGATCTTTAAAATAGTGTTTTGTAGGACTAATGCAACTTTATCAATAAGGTCATTCTCTTCAAGTGTTATCAAATCATCATCTTCTAATAAATTACAGTCCTTTTGCATGATAATGATTTTTATTTTTTGATAAAATTTTGATTGATTTCTTGAATTGCTTTGATATTTTCTCTTCAAGATAATGATTTCTCACTAAATTTACTTCTGACTGAGGCTGATTGTCAGCAATAACTTTATTATAATCATTTAAATACATCAATTCACAAGAATGATGATAAAAAATAGTTTCATTTTTTGACTGTAAATTTCCGATTTTTTCTAACAGCTCTTATTTAATTCTGTCATCCACTCTGATATTTTTTTGTAAATTTTTGTATCATTTGAGGAATGTAAAGTTTGTTGTTTACCTCTTGATTGTTTCCGATCTTTTCCACAAAAAAAACATAGTCGTGTTACATTTGAATTTGTTTCTATATTGTCTACACTTTTAGCCTCAGAAATTGCATTAGAAGTGTCAATTTCTTGAATATTGACATCTAAATTTGAACTTGAAGAAGTATTATCTGGCGGTTGGGTTCGCTAATATCTGCTGAATTAAACTAGATATTTTGCCATTAAAGCTGTAAAACTACGGTAACAATTTCTGGGATATCCATCGGTGTCATTCACTTGCTCAGGTAACTGAATACTATTATATTTTAGTTTAAAATTTACACGTATTTGTAAAACTTCTTTACACTTTTTCTATTTCTTTTCTACAAAAGTTATTTTTCCATTTTTGTCTTTACAAAAAATACATTTTATTTTATCACTGGCCATTGTAACACAATTTGATTAAAAACATGAAACAACAACAAACACAATTTAACTGAACTGACGCCATCTTGACTACGAACAGCTGCCGCTGTCTATCTCGCTTGCGCAACTAACGCGTAAATGTTTGTTTCTTCCAACATGCCCAATCTATGTTCAACTTTGAATCGGTCTGGCTGGTAGTTTAACATCAGAATTATAAACGAGTATAAACAATAATAAAAATGTCTGGCAATATTAATTTTAGGTTTCGACCAGTTTAAAAAATTTTATAAAAAAAAAACATCTTAAAATTGTTTCAAAATTTATTATTTTACCTGTACAGGTACGGTGCGCACTAATGAACGCAATCTCTACCGCTAGCCAGTATGCCCGTATAATGCCCGGGGGAGTGGAGAGACAGCATATATGAACACTGGCCTACCTGAAATTCTTGTTTTCTCAATGTTGCTAGCTCTCATACTATTATAACAACTAACACGGCCACCTTGACGAATTTCAAAAATCATCAATAGCTTTTGTCATTTTTGACTCGGATAAAAGCACAATGTTTGTTCAGAACAAAATTTCCTATCGGTTGAGAATATTATATACTGAGTGCCCCATTTGAAAACCCTGTATAATATTTTCAAACCAATGGGTACCATGTTAACTCAAAATGAAATCGCCTTTAAAATGCATTTGCACCAACCGAATTTTTTTTTAACCTTTAATAAATCTCAAAGAATGTTGTTGCCAAACATAAAGTGGTGGTAAAATATCGGGGTAAGTACCCACTTACCCTGGCGGCTTAACGCTAATCATAAAAAAAAAATGTTTAATGTAATAGAGACTCAAATGGTATCTTGTTTAAAAAACACTTTTTACAAAAAAAAAAAAAAAAATTAAAATTTAAACGTATTTGTAATAATGTAATTTGTTTCTATCAAAATACAATAACAAATAAACAAGCAATTTTCCATGTCGACAAGGTATTGTTCTGAGTTCGATTTTTGTAGAACAAAAGTACACATCTAAATTTAAAAGACCTTACAAAGGACTGTCATTTAATCCCATATCTATTCACAATTTATACTAAAGAGAGCGCCGGTCTGCCATCTTGGTTCATACAAATGTCAAATATAAACAGAGGGTAGTATTTTAGTTCTTAATCAAGCAAATGTTATAAGAACATGTGCAACCTTTTAAAAGGTATCATATGGGAGGGGACTTTCAGGAAGCACAGTATACACTTATTAACTATTATCAGAATGACGATAATTGCATATATCGAGTATACTATGTCTTTTCAAAATGAGACATGGGAAGGTACCAGGAATTACATTTTTTTTGATAATTCTACCTATTCATTTTCAAAAGTTAGGAAATTATTTTAACAGATTAAGAAATTTTCTTCTTATCATTCTATGCTTAATTTTGAATATAAATTAGTTTTCGAAACAATAAAAAAAACAATTTAATTTAATTTTTCAAAAGTGGTTTCAAAAAACAATGCACTTCAATAAGTGCAACAGTCAATTATTTTTCTGTTTATAATGAATTATTGCACTGAAGAAATAATTTTATAATTAAAAATTATGTTTGGCAAATTTTCATGAAGTGCGTGATATATTTGCTGCTTTTATATTGATTGACCAATTTCTGATGCCACGTTATCAATTGGATTGTGAAATGATTTATGTCAAGATCTGTCTTGAATAATAATACTTGAGAATTCACATATTAATAACACAGCCCAACAAAATAAATTTTTTTCTTGGTGCCGGAAAACTAAGAACTGATTTTGGATATTTTTGATGTGCTGATTCCAAAAATACCTGGCTTTTTTTGTAGCAGTTCTAGTTTTGAGATACGGGCTAATTGAACTTAGTTCTGATAGAACGCAAAAATAATGAAATTATGACATCTTTGGAGGACAAAAGTGAAATTTCATACCTAGATCATTAGAGTCTAATTACCTAGTTTGAGTTATTTGGTATTATTTATTCATTAGTGTAAAACCCAACTTTCCAATACTCCTATCAAAAACTAATCAGTACGCCATATTACCTCATATATATCTCTGCTTTACTGGAAACAGTTCATATAAAGACAGTAGAATCTAATTAGCCAGTTTGAGTTACTTGGTATTGATTCATTAGCGTAAAATCCAACATTCTTATAGCTACCCCTCAAAAACTAATTAATACCCGGTTATATTACCTCATATCTCTGCTCTACGTGGTACAGTTTCCTATTTAATTTACATAGGTAAAGTTGTGGTATCATTTGGTATTCTTTAGTGATAAAACATTTAATTAAAATCATGGCATCCAAATGCAGACGTAGCTGTGCGAATCATCCAGACGTTTTTGCTATGTATGTGGCGAGTACACTTTTCAAGAAAGTAGAAAACCTATTTCTGAGTTTGTGAAAAGAAGTTATCTGGCCTATTTTGGCGTTCACTTGGGAGACCAGGATAAATCTTGGGCACCACATTTCGTATGTAAAACATGCGCTGAACATTTGCGTCAGTGGACAATCGGAAAGAGAAAGTGGCATCAATCAATCAATCGGAACAATAGACAGAAATGGAAATATCCTGATCTAGACTCCGCTAAGAGGCCTGTACCGCATAGTGATGAAATACCCATTCCATCATTCAGCAGTCTGTCTAGGCTCCCGGAAGATATAGAATCATCAAACTTTGATGAAGTGCAATGTATAGAATCAGAAAACGACAGTGATTTTGAAGCGAATTTAGGAAGTCCCCAACGTTTCAGTCAACAAGAACTGAACGATCTCATTAGAGACCTGAACCTTTCAAAGGAGTCTTCTGAATTACTCGCCTCCAGATTAAATGAGAAGAATCTACTTCAGCCAGATACCAATATTACATTTTATCGTAAAAGAGATCAGGAGCTGCTACCGTTTTACTCTGAGGAAAATAACTTGGTATTCTGTAACGATATAAGAGGACTCTTACAAAAATGGGTTTGTTAGAATACATACCAAACGAATGGCGCCTTTTTATTGACAGTAGTTTGAAATATGTGCTTTTACATAATGGTAATAAATATGGCTCAATACCCATTGGTCATTCTCCCTGCATGAAGGAGGAATATGAGGCAATATCACTAGTCCTGAAAAAAATTAAGTATGAAGAACATCAGTGGATGATTTGTGTCGACCTAAAAATGGTAAACTTCCTCCTTGGACAGCAAAGTGGATATACAAAATATCCTTGTTTTTATGTCTTTGGGACAGCAGAGCTAAGGATCAGCACTAGGTTAACCGAAATTGGCCTTTAAGAAATGTTATGATTCAAGGAAAGCAAAACGTAAACAACGAACCTTTGGTTGTGAGAGAAAATCATATTTCCACCCTTGCATATCAAGTTGGGACTTATGAAGCAATTTGTGAAGGCTTTAAATTGAGATGGACTTTGTTTTGGCTACTTGATACACAAAATTTCCTGGGATTAGCACGGAAAAACTGAAAGCCGGAATATTCGATTGCCCTCAGATAAGGCAGGTTATTAAAGTTCCACAATTTACGGCATCAATGAATGAGATTTAATCTAACGCTTGGTGTTCATTTGTTCAAGTAGTACAAAATTTTCTTGGAAATCATAAGGCGAAGAATTATATAAAATTAGTGGAAAATATGCTTTCGAACTTTAATACTCTCGGTTGTAACATGAGCATAAAAGTTCACTACCTCCACAGCCACTTAGATCGGTTTCCAGAAAACCTAGGGACGTGAGTGAAGAACAAGGGGAAAGATTCCATCAGGACATTAAAACTATGGAAGATCGATATCAAGGAAGATGGGGTAACCCCATAATGGCCGACTACTGTTGGAGTCTTCAGCGAGACTGTCCTGGTAAACATCAAGCTAAAAAGTCCTATAAAAGAAAATTTTTAAGTGATATGTAAATATATATTTATTTATTTCATGAAATAAATACCTTACTTTGGATTGTTTGTGTTTTTTAACCGGCAGTTCGAGAATATAATAGTAATAATGTAAAATGTATAAGAGTTAAAAAGTAAGATGATTTCTTTCTAAAAAAAAAGGTCAATATAGCATATCTCAAAAACTAGATCTGATAGAAAAAATCTGATGGCAGTTTTGGATTCTGCACCCAAACATTACATAAAAACAGTTACAAAAACAACTGCACCAAAATATGTGTTGGGTTGTGTAATTGTTGCCTTTGACTAATAAAACTCGATTGTGGACTGTATAATTTATTTTATTTTAATTTGTTATTGAGTGATTTTAATACAACCACTACAGTAACAGTGTTGTCTCTTACATGCATACCAATGTATTCTCCCACATACAACCCCTTCTCTCGCAACTTACTGTTACCGGCATTGTTATTATTTAAAATATAGTTTTAAACATTAATTGACTTGAACATTCCGCCCGCCTTGAAATACATAGCATTTAAAACTAAAACAGATTTGTAATTTTCACAAGAAACAAAAAATGTAAATGTCCTGCACAAAAAAACATAAATGTTCAGAATAGGGCATATTGAGTAACATAAAATTAATTTGTAAATATCAGTACACTAATCCTGTTGTTTGTTTGATACCTGGACTTCGTTGCCTTCAACAGGTAACTCACAAATGTTGTTGATTGCGCGCGTTAGTTGACCTTTTACATCACCAACTTGCACAAGTCCATCCTTGCTGGGGTGGAGATTCATAATTCTTCCCAGCTGCCATGCCATACTAGGACCCGATCCATTTTTGACTAACATCAAGGCCCTGATCTTCAACAGGTTTTGTGACTTGGCCTTCTATTTTGGTGTTATTTGCAATTTAGTTAAATATTTCCGTTGCCAACGGTTCGAATAATGCTGAGTTGTGGCCTTGATTTGTTGGCACTTCTTCCAACGATTTTCTAGCAATTTAGTGAACATGTGCTCAGGAAGAGCTGGTGTTCTCCCAATTAAGAAATGGGTTGGTGTTAACGCCGCAAGATCATTAGGATTTTCGGTAATATGACAAAGGAGACGGGAATTTAATATACTCCCAATTTTTATTAATAATGTGTTAAATTCTTCCAATGTAACGCTGTTGGTTACAATACGTTTAATATGTTTTTTTGTACTTTTTATCCCGGCTTCCCAAATTCCTCCGAAGTGAGGAGACCTAAGGGGAATATAGGCCACTTAATGCGATCGATAGCCAATTTATTCGCAATATATTCTTGATTTTTCTGAATAAACCTAAACGATTTTATGAGCTCCAGGTCATACACTAGCTCAATGTGTACCGCTTTCGTACACGTACATATGAATAAACAGCTCAAGAATGAAAATAAGGACATTTAAAAAAAAGGATGGCACATCAACACATGAAGAACACGAGAGCAGAGAAATATGGGAGACGCACCTACGACAACAACACAAAATCAGGGACACAGGAATAGGACCACAACACTGTAGAGTGCAACTACAGGCGGGAGAATATGAGGTAGAACCAACGTTGGAAGAAATAAGGGAAATAATAAAAAACAACAAGGCCACGGGAAAGGATAATATACCTAATGAATGGAGGGGAAAAGGCAATAAGTGAAATTCATAATCTGGTACGGGATATATGGCAAACAGAGACAATGCCAAAAGAATGGTGCAGAGGAATAATAATACCTATATACAAGAAAGGAGACCCTGAGATATGTTCAAATTATAGGGGAATCATCCTATTGAATACAACATACAAATTTTTTACCCACATTCTTAGAAAAAGACTGCAGATATATACAGAAAAGATAATCCAGGACATTTGGAGCAAATCATGGAAAGAGCATACGCATATAATATCGTATTGCATATGGTATTCCTGGACTTTAAAACAGCATTTGACTTCGTAGACAGACAAAGAATGATACAAGGATTAGAAGAAACAAACATACCCCAGAAACTAATAAGACTGGTAAAAATGACACTAGCAGAAACGGAAGCAGCAACAGAATTTATCTCAATAGCTACAGGAGTAAAACAAGGAGACACACTATCACCAGTACTATTTAATGTAGTGATGGAAAAGATCATACAAAAAACAGAAATACAGGGTACAACTATAAATAAAGGAACGCAAGTGATAGCCTATGCAGATGATGTAACGGTAATAAGTAGATCAAAAACGAATTAGTTGAGAAAATAAAGAAAATAGATGAGGAAGCGAAGTACTGCGGACTACAAATCAATGACGAGAAAACCAAATACGTGAAGTACAATAAGACCCCAGAGCAAATACAGAGCCTAAAAGTAGAACAACATACCTTCGAGGGAGTGGAAACATTTAACTATTTGGGCAACTTAATAAAGAAACCAACACAACCACGGAAAAGACTCAAAGCGAGAATTCAAAAAGGAAACAAAGTGTACTATGCAAATAAAGCACTTTTAAAAAGCAACCAGTTACAAAAGACAACAAAGTTAAAAATTTATGACATTCATAAGACCGGTAATGACATACAGGATGCAGACGTGAGCCTTTACCGCAGCTGAAGAAGAGGACCTAAGAAAATTCGAAAGAAGAATATTAAGGAAGATTCGAGGAGCAAGAAAGTTTGAGAACAACGTACCCAGAAGGAAAATGAATTTTGAATTACTAGAAGAAATAGAAGTAGAAGATATAGTGAGACAGATCAAGGCGCAGAGGTTGAAATGGTTCGGACACATTATATGATGCCACCCTATGAGAACTATAAGGAAAATAACGGAATGGAAGTCGGACCAGAGTTGATACAGAGGGAGATCAAAAAGCAGCTGGTGGGAAGGAGTAAGTGGGGACCTAAGACAAATGAAGATAGAAAACTGGCGAGAAAGATGTTTAAGTAGAAAGGAATCGAAAAAGGTAGTGGAAGAAGCGAAAACACACCAAAAGTTGTAAAATTTATAAATACGGAAGATAAGAGGACCAATCCACCTCGATTAAGGATTTACAATGTCCCTCGGGATAAGGCTACAACCCTTGGGTTGAAAAGCCTATATATATATATATATATATATATATATATATATATATATATATATATATATATATATATATATATATATAGGCTTTTCAACCCAAGGGTATAGGCCATTCTCATTCCAAACACTGGTTCAATAGGGCATGTACTGATGCAATAAGATCTTGTACCAAATGGAAGCCTAATAAGTTGGTGGAGAGTCATAAAGGCTATGTTGGTGCTAGAATATCTGTAAAAGTGTTATCACTAAAGCTAAAAAGTTGTTTGATCAATGAAAATGCAATGAACCAGCAACATCTCCTTTAGGCAGCTGTAAATTTTAGTCTTTAGATAAAGCCATCAGTAAGAACTTTGGTACGTCTTCATTTTTCCCCAAGAGATCTTTTAACGGATCTGTAGTTGCTGATTCTGCCAATTTTTCGTGAATTTATTTGCATCAAACTCATGTTTTAATGATTATGGAAAAGATGTGTCCTTAGTCAACTTTTCCTCATATGCTATGAAATCAATTCATTTGCAATATACTTGATGCCAATAAGTCGACTAGCTCAGACGGTACCCCAGCTAGTCTTAAACAAAGGTTCTCCCGAACTAGTACCAGTGCTATCTAAGCTACCGATTCCCCAAGACTGCAACAAGACTGATCCATCAACTACCAACCATTTGCCATCACTTGCATTTTGTCTAAAGCCATGGAAAAGGCCATCCATCAGCAAATACTCTTTTTCCTTGAATCCAGCAAACCCAAGTTTACCTAACTCACCTTGTTTGAGTTAAAGCTTCCAGTTTTCTTGATAAAAGACGAATATGTGTCGTAATTTATGGCTTCTTTTTAATAGAAGTTGGCATTAACAGGGGTGTGCCACAGGAATCAGTTATGCTCCTATACTTTTTCTATCAAATGATATTATTTCCTCAACGGCAAAACCGATCCATTTCTTTGCTGGTGACAGCACTCTTCATTGTAGTTCATCTCAGTCTACTTATAATGGTAATCCACCTTCTATTTCAAACCAAGACATTAAACGTATCCTTGAATCGTGAAGTAATAATCTAGTTAAATGTAATGCTAACAAAACTCAGTGTTGCCTTATGTCTATCGTTGGTTGCTCGTAAAATGATCTTTTGTACAGATCTAAGCAGTACTTTACCTCCCGACAATCCTTTCTGGTATGTAAGACCCAAAATAGACCTCATGTAGAATATAATTCTCACATCTGGGTTGGTACTCCTCGATACATACCATAACTTTTGACGTACAGTCCGTGCCAATTCTTTCTTTGTACTGTCAGTATTACAATTGCTACTGTGTTGCTGTATTACAGGCTTTAATAACATTTTGGATCTCTCGCTAGGAATACTCAGTTTGCTCATTCACATCAACAATATGTATTACAGATTTAAAATTGTAGCAAACTGGCGTAATCTACATTATTCTACATGATTTCTAAACTCTGGAATGATCTTTCTAGTTCCTGTTTTCCTCTCACTTATGATATGAAAACGTTTAAGGTAGCCGTTCATAGCAATTCAATATCCCCCATCCATCCTCCTAAGTGTTCCCAAGTGCGTTAGAACGTTAGGGTAAACTTAGCCTGTTCAGGACCACATTAAAAAAAACAAAACTCATCAATCATATAGAAATATGCATCTACTTTGTCCATATTCACTTATTTACCTCAATGTAAAGAATTCTAAATTCAAAATTATGGTACAGAAAGCAGTCAAACAAGTAGGTTACTTCCATCACTAGCTTTCTTGTACCTTTCTTTGGCATATTCCATTTAAGTTAATCAAATTTAGTTTACATGTGCATTAGACACAAAAATAGTGTGTGTTGTCACTTCTTATCAAACACTTTACTGACACAATAAACATTAAGTTAAATTTTAACAAGTCCCCCGGGGTAAGGCTACAACAAATATATATATATATATATATATATATATATATATATATATATATATATATATATATATATATAGGCTTTTCAACCCACGGGTTGAATATATATGCTTGGCTCTTCCTACTGGTCACCAGTATAACAAGAATCGACAGTTTTAAGCATATCTTATTTAAAAAATGCAAGTTGCTCAGACTTACATTTATGAAACACCCTGTACAATCAATTCAGCCGTATCGAAATTTATCATAAGGTTGTAACAATCTGTATGTGAGTTAATTATATTCCGCATAATACCAGCAGGATTGGAGGACGTAAAAATAAATAACCGTTAATTAGCATCAATTTTGTCTTGTTCTTGACTAAATTAGGAAAGAAATCCGGTTTTTATTCTTTTGCATAAATTAAAGAAAACACCCAGAGAAGAATACATTTGGTGCTTGTTTTGCTCTAACAAAAACGTAATATATGAGTCATGGTGCACTTCTCGTCCATAGTCAGCCCAAATGATATTTCTTAATAGAAATTTTGAACGGTTGAAAAATAATAAATTATTCTGCGTAGCTGGTTTATACTTTTTATAAAAACTGATAGTTTCCTACTTAGTAGGCATTTATTGCAATCTTATCCAATACGAGGTTCTACTACAGCTATTGTAATACACAATTATCAACCAATCAAATAAAATTACTAAAACATTGTTTTCGAAAGGTTGTGGCGCTATAATAATAATAATCTCTTTATAGAGGATGTGCTAACATTGGCAAACTGGTTCTAGACCCCAAGATGTCATAAAGTAAATAATAACTGTTTACCCATATAATAATATAATAACTTTCACGATTATCATTTACAATTGAAGAAATACTTAGCTTTCGAGTGTGCAATCATGTATTAGAAATTTAAATGTTTTGATAACAATTACAGTTAACGTCCTCATGTAATAATAGTTTTAAAAAATGAATTAAGATTTCAAATAAACATGAAATTTGAGAACGCAAATATAAACTTGTTATAATAGTTAAGGAATATATATGAAAAAAGCTGTAAAAATTCATGCTTTCAAGTACTCATAAAATGCTTTATTTCTTTAATTTATTAACTGCATACAACAATGTTATAACCATCTTAGATCTTAACTGCAAATATTTCAAGGCGTTATTGCCACGTTCTCAGACAATGTTGCCTTAACTTAAATATAAAAAAAAGCTTAACACTCCTCGTCTTGTTAACATTTAGTTACATAATGTTAAATCGCATTAAAGTAATTTACATTAAACCTTTAGTATTCAGAAACAGACACTTATTACATAACTCTAACTTTATATCTAAATCTTATTAACACATTCTTACTCAAAGATTTAGTCAAAATATCTGCAACATTTTCTAACGTTTGAACATACTCAATTTCTAAAACTTTATCGACTACTAAATTTTTTAAAAAATGATTTCTAATATCTATGTGCTTGGTTCGTTTTCAATTTTAAAAAGTTTTTGCCATGCAAATGGATCCTTGATTGTCACAAAAAAGCAATAGTTTACACACTACTTTAAATTCACTTAATAATCCTTTGATATTTATCACTTCTTGTGCAGTAGCAGCTGCTGAAATATATTCACTCTCCGCTGTTGACAATGCCACACATGTTTGTTTTTTAGAGAACCATGCCACAGGATTTCCGCAATAGAACACAATTCCGCCACTAATGCTTTTTCTGTCTATCTTATCTGTTCCCCAATTTGCATCACAATAAGCTACCACACGTTTTTCACTTTTCAATTCTTCTTTCTTGAAAATTAAACCCATATTTTTGGTTTCTTGAAGATATTTTAAAACTCTTTCCAGCTTTCCATAACTGTTCAGTTGGTCTATCAAGCCATCTACTTAAAAATGATACACAAAATGTGATACCTGGCCTTGTATTTGTAGAAAAATACATCCTATTAACTTTCGAAATGGAACGTTAATGATTTCTTCGTTAAGATTTACCTGAAATCCATTTTCCATAGGAGTACTTTGCCCTTTACAATTTTCCATGTTAAATAATTCTTAAAATTTTCTTTATCAATTTAGTCTGCTTGATAGTTAATTCATCTTGTTCTTTGGTGATTGTCATACCAAGGAATTCTTTAATTTCGCTTATATCTTTAACTAAAAATTCTTTCTTCAACAATTCAAATATTTTCTTTACCTTTTGTTCATTTCCGGTTAGTAACAAGGCATCGACATATACTAATAACCAAACTGAGTCGCTGCTATATAGATAACAATCAAATTCTGACCTTTTAAGTCTATTCTCAATTGCAAATTGGTTTAATCTATTATTCCATATTTTCGGTGCTTCTTTCAAACCGTAAAGTGCATGATTTAGTTTTAATATTTTGAGCTTACGTGTAAGCCTTCAAGTGGATATATTTATATTTCTGATTGCAAGTTTCCATTTAAAAATGCTGCTGGCACATCCAGCTGTTTAACAATCCATCCTTTTTGTAACGCATGTACTAGCAGTAACCTAATCGTTGTTAACCTTGCTACAGATACATATAATGGCTCTAAATAGCTCTCCTCCTCAATTTGAAATCCTTTCGCTACTATTCTTGCTTTTTTACTACCACCCTCTTTTGTGCGAAATAAGCATTTAGTCTGTATAGGGGTTTTATCCTCTGGGAGATCTGTATCCTTCCAGGTTTGCTGTATTTCATGTGAACGTAATTCTTTTTCAATCGCATCTTTCCATTCTTTTATTATGACTACTTCCAAATAGCTTTTCGGATCTTTGTTTTTGCTTGCTAGCATATAGTAAACATTATAAAGTTCTTGACTATTATTTGTTTTATCAACTTCATTATGAATGTTTTCATCTTCTGTTGACTCTTCCTCTTTTACGTCTTCGTTCTTCATTATCTTCTGTTACTTTTTCTTCATCATTTTCTGTTTCATTTTCTTCTTCTGTTATTTTCGATTTTCTTTCAAATAACGTCTGATTTTCATTGAATATAACAACTCTTGCATTAATTTTTCGATTATCAATAAAATCCCAAAGTTGATAACCTGCACCACTATAACCAACCATTATTACTGATTTTGCTCGTGCTTCTAACTTGCTCGGTTTTTGGTATAGTTGTTACCCAAGCTTTACTTCCAAAAACTCGTAACTTCTTTAGGTCTTTATGTCCATACCGCCGCTTCGCTGGTGTTTCTCCTTTATTTGCTGCTGTTGGATAACGGTTTAGTTCATAAGCTGAGGATCTTATCGCCTCACCCCATAGTTCCTTAGGTAAACTGGTTTCGACAAACTTAGTTCTTACTTTATCCATCAAGGTGTGATTCATTCACTCAGAAGGTGTGATTCATTCACTCAGAAGTACCATTCTACTGTGGACAATAGGGTGTAGTGTATTCAATCAAGATCCCTTTTTCTTTACAATATGTTTTGAAAGTGTTCGATGAGAATTCTCCACCATTATCTAATCGAATTCTCTTAGTATTTGTCCCATGTTGGGTTTTTATTAATTTTACAAATTCCTTTATATTTTCTTCAGCTTCGTTTTTGTTTTTAAGTAACTTTACTGTTACAAAATGAGTGTAATCATCAACAAATACCTGAAAATATTTGTAAACTTCTTCCGTGGGTGCATTCACTGGTCCTGATAGATCTGAATGTATCAAATCAACAATATTTCTTGAAGTCTTCTTTACAGAATACAACGGCTTCCTCGTTGTCTTACCTTCAATACATTCTTCACATCTTTTATTACTGGTAGGAAAAATTTAATATTCTTAAACCATTATGAATATGATTTAAGTGACCTAGTCTTTTATGCCATAAGTCACCTTCTAATTCTTTGGCATATGTTGCATTACACATTTCTGTACGTACATCAATTTTAAGTATAAATAAATTATTAAATGTGTCACATTTCAATTTTAACGTATTTCCTACTATTGTTACTTCGGTACTTTGAAATATGATTTTTATTCCTTTCTTTAACAACTGAGATACAGAAAGCAAATTGTGGGCCTTATTATTTACTATTAAGGCGTCAATTGTAATCAATTTACCTTGACACATACCTTTAAACGTTCCTATCTTTTTTGCAAACCATGTTATCACCATTGGCCACTCAAATTTTGATTTCATTTTCTAGCCATATAACGGTAGTCACATTAGGTTCCAATTTATCACTTACTAAGTGTTGCGTACAGTCAGAATCTAAAATAAACAGAGTGTTATCATAAAATGCTGTTTCACAATTCAATGCTACAAGCGAAATTTCTGATTTTGCTTCATTCACACTTTCACTTGTAGATTGGCCTCTGCCTCGACTTCTAAATCTAATATTTTCGTGATCGTCCTCGCACACTAGTATTTTTCCCACGATATCTTGTTTGTTTACATTCATAACTTTTGTGACCACTTTTCCCACATGTAAAGCACTTTATAAAATTAGCTTCAAATACCGTTTCCTCATTATGTTCACTTCTACTTGCATTTTTACCTTTTAACTTCAACTCTTCATCTAGTAATGTTGACTTTACAAAATCCATTGTTACATCTGCATTTAAAGTTTCAATTGCTGTAATTACAGAATCATAATCTTCATTAAGAGATACTAACAGGTGACAAACTTTGTCTGATTCATCCATTTTTGAATTTGAACTTTGTAATTCACGTACGATAGTGTCAAACGTTAAAAAATGATCCTCAAGCTTCTCATTTCTTTTTAATTTTAATGTAAGTAGTTTTCTTTTTAGTGTTAGTTTAGTAAACAAACTTTTCCTTTCAAATACATTCTTTAACGGTTCCATCATTTCTTTGGCATCTTTCACAATATCTAGATGCTTATCTGTAATACACTATACGATTGTTGATTTTGCTTTCGAATCTTTAACTCTAAATTCTGCTTCTTCTTTATCTGATGTCATTTCAGCTTGCGTTTTCTCCAATGCTATTATTTGTTTTTCTTCAAGCAATGTATGCACACGAAATTTCCAGTTTTGAAAGTACTTGCACTTAATTGTGGAAAGGTTAGGACTGTGTTTACATTCATTTTCTTATTTTATTTTTCTTTTACTTATATCATTAATTTATCTTTAATTTATTAACTGTATACAACTTTATAACCATCTTAATCGCGAATATTTCAAGGTGCTATTGCTACGTTCTTGGACAATGTTGCCTTAACTTAAATATAAAAAAAAAACCTTAACAAAAGCCCATTATGGAATCTAATTTTATTTTAGTAAAGAGTACCTAGATCTTTAAAACATTACAAATTATTAGACTGCCTTGAAAATGACAAATCAGAACACCATCTAACGGTCGAATGAAAAATATCACGTTCAAAAAAAAAAAATTTTTTATTTTTTAAATTTAATCAAATAATAAGTCCAAAGCCGTGAAAAATAAGAAGTGACACAGTTCGCAAACAAAATTTCTAAATAAGCCGGCGGGATGAAGTGCACCTGAAAATCGTTAAAACAAACTGCACTAGGAGTTAAGGTTACAAATGAAAAAGAGTTGACCAATAAACTACCCGACAAGCGGGCGCGCCCGTTTGAGTAGCCACTCTAGGGCATACAACTTCTCTTTCTCTTCACATTCATTTACACATCGCTGTATTTTTAAAACAAAATACAATTATGTGCGATTTAATTAATTAGATGCTGATGTTATGAAGAGGCATCTCAATATAAAATTCGGGTATCGTGTAAATAGTACTTCCTGCAAAACAATGACATAATTTTCTAAAGTTTATACCAGCTTATTGAATTGCTTGTTTAGATTTTTAATGTACATCTACGTAGCTACTTACGCTTGGATATAGTAATCATCTAATTTATTCACTAGATACTCTCCCGCTCCTGAAAGGAATCATTCACGCGTCTTTGACTATCCTTTCTTTATTTAACAAGTTATTCAATAACGGGCTGTTATTTTTACCTCAGCATGTGTAAAGCAAATTCCGTATCTTCCCTTTTTGTTGAACCTCTTAATAATATTGATAAAACTTAAATTATATAAAAGGAAAAAATACACCGAGAAGCATTATTAAATGTTAGGGCGTGTCATCAATACGGTTTAATTATCTTTTCTCCTTTCTTTCACTATAACAACTTTTGATATTAAAATAATAAATATGTACATTTTACTGTTTAAAGATAATTTAAATTTAATTATTATACAGGGTGATTCTTTGGGAGTTCTAATTAGACGTTTTAGAGAAACTTGACATAATTAAAATCTGAAAATTTGGGGTATGGGGTTTTCGGATATGCCCAGTTGATCTAAAATATTTAGAGTCTTCAACCACTTCCGGTTATACCGGAAGTTGGCTAAAACTTCCTTATTTTATATAGAACACCCTGTATATTATTACGTATTTCGATAAAGCTACTTATTAGGATTCTCTCAATATACGGTTTTGCTACCTTATACCGAGTGTTTTACGAGATATGACCAATTTTAATACGAAACAGTGTCCGGTTTAACACACTGTATCTTTATAAATAATAAAAAGGGAAACAATCTGGTTGGTAAAAATTTCTGTAGTATCATCTATTTTAATAAAACTTTAACATTTTGTGGATAAAATAATTTTTAATGTACGAGGTGATTCAAAACGCGTACTAAAACATTTCTCAACTTTCTTAAATGGATCACCCTGTATTTTATAACGTTATTAGAAAGAGCTTTAACTGTCCTTTAAGTTTCATTAACCACTCCCTATACCTAAATCGAACCTTTATTGGGGTATTTGGTTTTATAGCACAAAATATTACATTAAAACATCAAAGAAATCAAAATGTAAAATTAAAAAAAAATATGTATAAAATCAAATTTTATTATTTAAAGCAAATGCTCAAAAACATCTTGTTGCTGCACTGGTGTTAGTGAGGCAAATGCATTCCGAACCCTTTCTATAGTGTCTTGTTTGGTTGTTACAGGATTCTCGTAAACTTTATTTTTTATAAATCCCCAAATGAAAAAGTCTAAGGGGGTCAAATCAGCAGAACGTGGAGGCCACAGATATGGACCTTTATTTGCTATCCACCTTCCATCAAACATTTCGTCCAGACATCGGCCAACGGCTCTGGTACTGTGCGGTGTCGCGCCTTCTTGTTGGTACCATGCTTGATTTCTCTCTATCGCTGGTAAATTGTCCAAATTTGGTTGCACCACATTTCTTAAAATTTCCAAATACCGTTGTCCAGTAAGGTTTTCGTCGCAGAAGTGGACACATAAAATTCGATCACCTTAAACAATTATCAAAAGACTAAAGACAAAGATCTAGGATTTAAGCACCTGCCTTTTACCCTATTTTAAATTTTATGTCTACCTACCTTTTACTGCACAAAACACGTTAATGGACAATCTTTCTTGAAATGCTCTTGCCCTTTTTAGATGGGGATTTTCGGTTGCCCGGTAGTGACAATTACGCCTGTTGAACATGCCATTATTCGTAAATTTTGCCTCGTCAACCCAAATGATACTACTTAAAAAATCTTCATCCCCGTCTTTTCTGCATAATAAGCCATTCACAAAAGTTAATCCTTTTTTCTAAATCTGTATTATTTAGGGAATGTACAGTGGTGTAGGAATAAGGTCTCCACTTATGTTTTTTTTAAATTCTTTGAATAGTTGAAAATGACGCGTTACATCTCTTATGGAAGCATTCGGATATGCAGTTAAAAATGCCAAAACGTTTACCTCAGCTTATCTCTAATAGTTTGTGCTCTAAATGATCCATACTCTTGCAAATTATTCATAACGGTATCAATGGTTTTATTAGTATCGTTCTGCAAAAATACGACATGTTCTGGCTGCGATTTTGTGGCATTCTCCGTGAATTAGTAATAAATTAATGTAATCTTCATTAGTGTATCCTGATCTAGCCATTATCCTTAACTACACTTTAAATCTTAAACTTTCTACAATAGGAAAAATGTTAACTTGTGTATCTATCTAGATTTTAGACGCACACTAGGAACTGTCAACTAAAATTTTCACGGCACACTATACAATAATAATCAAAATCATAATACAAATCATTATTCCATACATTAAAAGCTAAATACCCAAATAACGGCTCGATTTAGGTATAGGGAGTGGTTAATAAAACTTAAAGAACAGTTAAAGCTCTTTCTAATAACGTTATAAAGTACAGGGTGATCCATTTAAGAAAGTTGAGAAATGTTTTAGTACGCGTTTTGAATCACCTCGTACATTAAAAATTATTTTATCCACAAAATGTTAAAGTTTTATTAAAATAGATGATACTAAAGAAATTTTCACCAACCAGATTGTTTCCCTTTTTATTATTTATAAAGATACAGTGTGTCAAACCGGACACTGTTTCGTATTAAAATTGGTCATATCTCGTAAAACACTCGGTATAAAGTAGCAAAACCGTATATTGAGAGAATCCTCAAAAGTAGCTTTATCGAAATACGTAATAATATACAGGGTGTTCTATTTAAAATAAGGAAGTTTTAGCCAACTTCCGGTATAACCGGAAGTGGTAGAAGACTATATATTTTAGATCAACTGGGCATATCCGAAAACCCCATACCCTAAATTTTCAGATTTTAATTATGTCAAATTTCTCTAAAACGTCTATTTAGAACTCCCATAGAATCACCCTGTATATTTAGGTCCGCAATATTATATATTATAAACATCAAGGCAAAATTTTCCATATAATTTGTGTTAAACGCCATGACAGAGGCGTACCGGACGTCACTTCAGTTGCATAAACAACATTTTCCAATCGTAATAGATATGAAAGACTTTCAAAATGTTTTCTACAATTTTATTAAAGACAAACTAGAAATAATGTACTAAAAAAATGTAATTCATGAAAATATACTAAAATCTGACTTTCACCAACATACACTCTGATCTTGGGAGTGATCGTTAGTAATTACATGCCTTTTAGAACTAGACAATATTTATATTTCTTATCTCATTCTGCATATAATGACATTAAAATAGTTTACTACTGACAGTTTTTGACTTCTTTTAATTTTTTGCAACTATTGTAAACAAAATCATTTTTTTTAAATAATATACATGATTCAATAAGTTAAGAACTCCGCCTGAATTAATTTTTATATTGGTTACCACATATATGAAACTTTTTAGTTTATGTTAGCATTGGATTGATTGTGCTATAATGAGTAACATTGACTATAAAATCATTTAGATTTCGCTGCATGATTGATGACTGTTGGTGGATGGGTGAAATCGTCTCTAAATCAGCAGTATCTGCAGATTTTCCTGACTCTCAATTCATGAGTTATGAAATACGTTGGGATAGTGGTGAATTTGAACGTATGAGTCCTTGGGATTTAGAACCAATTAGAGAAGATCGTAAGTTAATTATTTATATCTAAATAATGTATAAATCGTTTATTTAGGAATACCCGAACATGTTGGAGATGCTGTCAAAGTTTTGCCTGAGGAAATACAAAATATCTTGTATCGTCCTCAAGCAGAAGAATGGCCTCATGGCGATCGAGATTCTGCGTGTAAAAGAATTTGTGAAGGTTTAGAGCAAGTTATGGTGTTAGCAATTGCAGAACCCTTTTTAGTTCCTGTTGATCTTAGTCAGTATCCAACATATGCTTACATTGTTGAATATCCTGTAGATCTTTCTACTATTAAAGCGAGACTTGAAAATAATTTTTATAGAAGAATTACAGCTGCTCAATTTGATGTACGTTATTTAGCAACTAATGCAGAAAAATTTAATGAACCACACAGTGTTATTGTGAAACATGCGAGAATAATCAGTGAATTATGTTTACGAATTATTAAGTAATAGATATTAACTGTTTAATATGAATACTAATTATAAGCCTTTTCAGGGGTTATTCTGAAAATCTTGATGTTGGTGTAATTTATCACCAGTTAATGGATACTTATCAATCAACCGATAGCGAAACAGAAGTTGTACAATCGGGACCATCAACCAGCAGGTCACTCGCATCGTTAATCACTCGAAGATTACGCCATCCTGAAGATTGGAAACACGAAGCCCGTGCCTTATTAGACGCTCTATGGCGTTGTGAAGATTCTGTTCCCTTTAGAATGCCCGTGGATCATTTAAAACATGCTGGTAGGTTTTTTCACAATTACAATATGTGCTATATTTAAAAAATATTTACAGATTACTACCAAGTCATTGATACACCTATGGATCTAGGCACTGTAAAAGAAGATTTACTGGGTGGAAATTATGAAACTCCAAATGAGTTTTGTAAAGACATGCGTTTAATTTTCCAAAATTCTAAAAATTATAATACAAATAAAAGATCACGTGTAAGTATCTTATACTAACATACATAAAAAAATCAATCAATCTTTTCACTTAGATATATGCAATGACAATAAGGTTATCAGCTATGTTTGAAGAGCATATGGCAAGGATTCTTTACAATTGGAAAATGGCTAAACGTCGCTCTAGTACATCGTTAAAACGAAATCTCAAGCGGAGTAGACGAAAACAATTGAATAATCAGTCTTTCAAAGAAAGTCCCTCTGAAACATCAGGAGCTGAAGAACAGAAATCGAAGAATCCTACTAAAAACACAGAAGAAACTAATGGTCACATCAGTGAATTTCAATTAAGTGATAATAGTGAAGAAAAACATTCGAGTTCAGGTGGATTTTCATCGTCCAGCACTGAACATTCAGCGTATAAACCTTCGAGTTCAGGAATTAAAACGCGACGCAATGAAAATGTAGCTAAACGAAAATCAGTGTTGAATTCGTATAGAAAAAATACAGGTCGTCGAAAATCGACTTCATCTGAAGCTACTAATTCAGATGATAGTGAATTACCAAAGGATTCAACTTATAAGCCTTCAAGTTCAGGAATTAAAACACGACGCAATGAAAATGTAGCTAAACGAAAATCAGTGTTAAATTCTTATAGAAAAAACACAGGTCGCCGAAAATCAACTTCCTCTGAAGTTACAAATTCAGATGATAGTGTATTACCAAAGAGACAATCTGTTAAAAGGAAAGTGAATAATTTAAGAGCTCGAGGATCAACAAGTCGTGTCAGTTCAGGAAGTGAGGATATCAGATCATCCTTACGCAAACGTAGTATTAAACGACCACGATATATAGAAGATTCAGATAGCGCTGGTTCTTCTGCAGCTCGAAAAAACGGAAATGATACTGACAATAGTGATGAAAATGTTACAACAGTTAGTAGCAGAGGACGTGTACGACGTCTAACACCCCGTGCTAAAGCACTGTTAAAAAGATAGTTAAAGTTGAAACGTAAAATTATCTGAAGGCTAATGTGATGTTTCTAATAGGGTTCAGTATAAGACAGTTAGCTATTAATAAAAGAAATTTATTTTAAATATTTTTTATTACACAACAAATTATTTTCATATTTATTTATTGTTCAAAATTTTAACCTGTGTTGTGATTTTTTACTCATTTCAACCATCCTCTGTTTTAATTTATAAGTAAGCAACATTGTCACACACTAAAAAGTTTATTGTTATCTGTATATAGGTCATTATAATTCTTTAATGTTGCATTCATTTTTTAATGTACATAACTCGCTATTGATTTTTTTTAGTACATTTTTACATTGTTTCTAATTGTTTATTCTTATTTGATTTACTTTTTTTTCTAGTTTTCTAATAAAATACCTGAAATGATGACATTAGTGTTGTTTGTAAAAAAATAGCATTAAATTAGAATTAAGTATTGAGGTAATTACATATGTTTGTTTTCACATTTTTAAAAAAACAAAGTTAAATAAATATCTCTAAATCATTAACTAAGAAATTTGTCATAAATTATTCCTAACTGAATTATTTACTTAGTTATTGAAAAAAACATTCAAGGTGACAGAAATAAATAAACTGCACTGCTGACTTCTACATGAAGTCTCTTTGTAGCATTAGTAATTAAAGATACGAATGAATGAAGGTGCATGGATGACGATTTTATTTTCCTATCTTCAACATAGCACTATTGAGGATCGCAGAAATTCAACAACCCTCGAGATTTATCAATGTATGGAGGGGTCATGTTACACAATATTCGCCTTCGAAGATGTCAAGATCTGTAGACTGACCCCTTCATTCATAATTTTTATCGTATTTATGAATATACTTTAATGGATCAAGGTGTTACATTATGTTGCGGACGTAGCTTCTTCATTCATTTCATTTTCATCTGGATATCAAAAGATTCTAATAAAATTCGTGTGTTGGATAGTAATCCTAACCTCAAAATTATTATAAATGGTATTTCCAAATAAGATGAATAAATTCATAGCATAAAGAATGTTTCTTTATGTCCTTTAACGATAAGATATTCAAAGCTTTCAAAAGTATACTCACTATAAAACATTACTTTTATTCTGCAATTTGGAAAACACAATATGGTTGTTTTTTTCTCACAGATGTTGAACCATCATCTTTGAGGACTGCACAAAATAGCATAGTAGACCTGATGCTTGGATTGGATCCCACAATGACCTCAATATCGGACAGAGGAACGTTCCTCAACGTAGAGTACTGTTGGACCCCCGACTGTAACCAAACAATGGGGTGTTGCCACAAGAGTATCAGAAAAATAAAACATCCATCTAAAAACCATCATGAAAATGCATCTTTTCAGGAAGTGACAGTGATGCTGACTATGTTCCTAAAACTGACGAAAAATCAGAATCATGTCAATAGGACAGTTTTAATAATGAAATGCATGAGAACCAAACAGTTAATATTTCTGATATCATTGATAGCGAATTAGTACAGTTTAGTCAAGAATTAAGGTTCAAAAAGCAAAAGCACTTCTCTCCCAAAGAAAAAAAATGTGATCTAGATACTTGGAAGAAACGCTCTGCAGCTCTAGCTAAGGAGAGAGGTGAGGCATAGTTATCTTACAAAAATACACTCATCCCAAAAGAAGCTATTCTCTGTTGCAAAAAATGTAGGGTTTGGTCACTTTAGTCAGGAGGATAGTGACATTTCTCAACAAATTTCATGGACTTGATGTCAATGCTAAGAATGCTCCACTATTTAAAAGCATTGTCAAGAAACCGGTAGCAAAAGAGTGAAAAAGTTCTACAAAATATAAAACTACATCTTGTACATACAGCATAACACTAAATGGTTGTACTAAAAAAGTTTGCAAAGCAGCTTTGTATCAAATTGGCCCTAAAATAAGTAATTCGATTACAGCACCTTCCCTTATGGCAGGGGAAAATAATACTGTAACAGATCACATAAAATGGATCAAGAAGTAAAGCAACATTTAGTTGACCATATATCAAAATTTTCTGTTGAGAAGTTGCACTATTCCAGGAATATAAATAATAGAACATAAAAAGTACCTCTTGCTACTAAACTTGAGTAAAATGTACCGACTATATTTTGGAGAATGTATTCAACTTAAGCTTCTTGAAAAATTCAAAAGTACCTAATTGAAACTTTTTGTGACAGAATTCAATTTGTTGTTCAGGCAACCAAAAAGTAACATATGCAGCACATGTGACACTGGTGAACCAAACAATGAACATAATGAGAGGATATATATATATATATATATATATATATATATATATATATATATATATATATATATATATATATATATATATAAGATTGCCTCTTGTAGAAAGATATCATTGATAAAGTAGGAACGTACGTAACTGGTTATTCATATAAAATATATTTGAAAGAAAATGGTGAAAGTAAATTATCGTAGTAGAAACTCTCAACAAGAAAATTAAAAGGTGCAGAGGAATTATTATATCGATATAAGGGCAGCAAGAAATAGATGAACTTTTAAAGAAAATTAGAGAAGTAATGAGAACGTTGGAAATGCGAGGTGAACCTGAAGATGAAGAGTTTAAAAATATGAAGGGACATATAGTTGCAAAATAAATAAATAATGTGTTATGAAGTTTGATTTAACTATATTATAAAATCATAAGTTCGCATTTTCACAAATAAATTTCTAATGCTTGTTTTAAGAAAAGTATGTACATTTTAAATCATGTAAAATTTGGGGATTTTGTTCATATTCTAAATATTACGTTACTGAGTTAGATAATAAAATACTTATCTTTGGGTTTTTTAATGGTGTATTTAAATTATACAATCTAAACGTTTGATAACACTTAGTTATCTTCGTCAGTAGTAATATTTGTAAAAATTGTTAAAGATGTAAAACAATTTTGTCAAAGTTGAAAAATTGTTTACATCTTTAACAATTTTTACAAATATTACCTGACGAAGATAACTGTTAAGTGTTATCAAACGTTTAGATTTATAATTTAAACACACCATTAAAAAACCCAAAAGATAAGTATTTATTACATGTTAATGGTGAAAGTGTACATTTTCATACCGAGTTAGATGTTTCATTACGGAAATTTATATCCTATAGAAGAAGAATCTTTTAAAACTGTATTTAGGTATAATATTTAATGAAATAAATGGATAATCATGTAACGAAAAAAAATTTATTTATGCAACTGTTTGTAGCGCAAGTTGTCTGCATGTGAGTAATATATTCAATGAAGTATCACTTTTAGCTGTATCATACAATTTACTGTTTATGTTTAATTCCACATGTAAAATTGCAATACTTTTTTGGTTCATAATCTGTACACTTTATAGTGATAGATGATGTGAATATTTTACCTTAAGGATAAAAGTAAAAAAGAATTAAAACATTTAT
Source organism: Vesta saturnalis (assembly GCA_036346205.1). Lineage (NCBI taxonomy): Eukaryota > Metazoa > Arthropoda > Insecta > Coleoptera > Lampyridae > Vesta > Vesta saturnalis. Next base: position 387,463 of record JARFJB010002505.1, on the reverse strand, counting down.
TTATTCAAAACCTCTACACTTTACTAAAAAAAAGACTAACCTATAACTAATTACTTAACATAAACTAAGGGTCCAATGCCCTAAACATCAATTCGGCATTTCGCCCGTCTTTTACACACACCAACTCTTCCGTGACCTCAGCTAACTCCATCGTTAGCCGGGCCACCGATTTCTTATTTCAACCACCCGCTCTTGGTTTGAGATGTATAAGTCTCGTATCCACTCTAAATTCTTCTCCCTTAACTGATTTAGCCTGATAGCAGGCTCGAGGGGTTAGCCTGTCTCGGGAGCTGCTGCCCTTGGGACGGTATGTCCAGTAGAATCAAATTTTTCCCACGCGTCCACCCGGTGTTGCAGTCACGGTAGTGGCAGGAGTGATACTGTAAGTGGAAAATGAACCACATTAATAATGCAATAACTAATAATAACTAATTAATAAAAATAAGTAACTTACTTTTCAAAGTAGCGGGTAAAATCGTCCTCTATATCGCTATCCTGGATGATGATAACCGGGATATCAGCAGGCGGTGGCTGAGGTAGCGATACAGGAGGTTGAAGCAATAAATTCTGTAGAATTTGGGTTTTTTTTTGCTCGTTAGTCTTGGTTTTCTTGAGGCTTAATTTGCTTTTCTTAGACGGTGATGCCATATAATACATATATATATATATATATATATATATATATATATATATATATATATATATATATATATATATATATATATATGACTATTATGTGCACGTACATATAATAACTGAATAAGAAGTGTAATGTTCAAATTATAAAATTATATATACGTATAGGTTTTGTTAACGTTGACAAAACAAGCGGAAATGATGACGATAATGAACGAACATATGTGTCAACGTTTTGTTAACTTTTATACGTATAGGTTCTGTTAACGTTGGCAAAACAAGAAATGATAAGTAATGATCAAACATATGTGGAATAGTTCGTTAACTTAAATAAGGTTAAGGGACTAAACCAAGGTGGATATGTGATCTATAAAATTAATAGTTCCGGAGTGTCAAATTACATTTTTGGCAATTATTTGAGGTGTCAAATTACATTTTTTGGGCAATTTTGGGGTGTCAAATTACATTTTTGGCAATTTTTGGGGTCATTCACCTACGGAATATGATTAATGTTATGTTTTATCATCAGATTAGCGAACTGCTTATTGTAGAACTCTTTTCCAGCATCTGTTTGCAGATTCTTGAGTCCGTTCTTTAAAAATGGTTTGCATAGCGTTCGTAACGTCTGCGCCCGTCTTCGTCTTCAAACCTCTCGTCCATAGGTATTTAGAGAAACAGTCGATAACTACCAGTATGTATCTGTAGCCCTTATTCTGTTTGGCGTAAGGTACAAATTCAGCTAAATCGGCTTGCCATAGATCATCGAATCCTTTAATAATAGTGCGTATACGAGGGAAATTTTTGCGTGCCGGTTTATGCAACTCGTTTACCACTTGTTCCATCCTTTACCAATTTACTTAATGTTTATTTAGTTGCATTTAAATCTGCTTGTACCACCTCAACATAATTACGAACGCCATCTGTAAGTGACTTCACTGACTGAAGACAAAACTCGAGGTAGCCTTTATTTATGGCATCGGTGTCTTCTTGAGGATCGGCTACCTGTCTTAAGCGGTCCCCATTTAAATGGAACCTCGTCAGTTGATAGTGCTGTAAGGTTAGCGCGTCTTGACGTTCGATAGGGTCGGCTACATTACTTAAACGCTTATTTTCGGCATTAAGCTTATCGTCCGTAATGGAGAATTGTATTTTTAGCAGTTTATGGAATGAGCGTGAACATGAGAACGTCCAAACTGTCCATCGTTGCGCGAACTATAGTTGACTAAAAAGTTTTCGGAGGGTTTCTCAATATATCCATCTTCGTATAGTTCTTCCACGACTGATATGATATCATTGACGAGCCCAGTATTACCGCCATTTTTCAGCCCATAGGACCTCCAAATCTTGAATCAATTCATGATCGTTGTTCCAGTATTTGTATTCAAACGGTCGCCCAATTTCTTTGAATATTGTAACTTCGCCTTTTTCTCTCTTCACGTCCACCTTCTCCAGTAAGGGTTTAATTATCGCTGTATATTTTTAGCACGTGTACCTTTCAATTGTTCATCCGGGTTGTTATCACGACGAGCTGCATTAATTGCAATTAAGATTTGTGTATAGTCCGCCTCGTCTTCGCTAGTTATTAGACGTTTATCTGGTTCATTCATTATTATTAGATCATAGAGACGCTCGTACCATTATACCGAACCCCTTAATAACCAAATCCTTCCGTCTATCTTTACCGGTGTCTTACCAATTGCCCACTTATCGCTTGAAATGTCGTAAAGGACTCCATAAGCGGTATCAATTGCATTAGATGCATCGCTTAGCATGCGCTCTATGTATATCCGTGGTAATAGATCATATTGTTCCAGAAATTCTCTCGATGCAGCAGTATTGAGTACAATAGAATCAGTCGTAGTCGCTACATGTTCTTCTTCTTCTTCCACTTGGGGTGTAATTTCTCCAATCACACTAGTCTCGAGGATCGATGGTGTCTCTTGACGCAGACGATTTCTTTGAAAATACGGAAGTTGTGCGAATGACTAACATAATTACTACTACTACTAAAGAAGATGATCTTCGTTTGTTAATTCCTCGCAAATGATGAGGTATTGACGGCGTGGTACCATACTGCTGAATCGGCGACCTTTTCTTTTTGATAGGGGAGGAATGACGTTCTGATGACGGTTTTGTGAATACCTCCTCCTCCTCCACATCCTCCGGCTCTGTCTTTACTAGCGGTTCGATTTTCTTTGCGATGTTTGCAAGTGGTTCAATGAGTGGTTTGTAAGCTTTAGTGAAATTTGCCTCTTTAGTAAATCGATCCTCCTAAGATGATCATATTTTTGCTGTATAGCTTTACGAACTTGAATTATACATTTCGTTAACGCTAATCTTTTGCTATCCATCGGTGCGGGTCAACAATCAAACAGATAAACAGGTCTAACAGGTATATAAACAGCTCTGTTTAAAACAGGTATGTAATGTATCCTGTTGAAACGGGCTGTTTACTTGTAGTGTTTTTCTCAAATGATATTTTAACGATACCGCTATGGTATTATATACTGATCGAAGCCTTTCCTAAAACGGCCATTTTGTACTTCAGCGTCTTTATTTATTACCAGGAATCCGTATCGATTTCGCCAACTCTCTGAGCACATGTCTCGAAACAATTGCATGCTTACAATTGGGGTGACATGATCTTCATATATGTGACGCAAATTCAAATCATCCTGTTCGAAGAGTATTATTAAATTGGCGTTATCTCTAATCAGCTGTTTGGGGATTTTAGTATGGGTTTGACCCAAGTAGAAGCAGTCAATGTTGTTAATTGTATTATTGCTGAAGCAATAATAACCAATATCTTTCATGGGATCTAGAATTTCACCCAAGAGTCGATATTTTTCTTGATTCAACGATTTTGAATAGACATACATGTGTTTGAAACGAAGACCGTTCGGTTCAGTTAGGAGACTGAGCATGGTGTTTGTTTTCCCACAATTGGAAGGACCACAAATTATAGCACGTACGCTGTTTGGAAGTAACTCTTCATGCCGTTGTATCTCGCTGTTTGCAGCTCGAGTTAAATCATCGAGATTTACAATAGGTAGTTTTTGAGTTTGAACCACTACTCGCATGTTGTTGTTGTTGTAGTTGATCAGTGTCTATCCCAAATAAAACTGCACAACTTGTCAATATGGTTCTTTATTTAATACATCTAATATTACAATAAATTATTATAACATATTATAGTTTTTTCACTTCTCCCGTCAGAGGATTGTATTGCACTATGGCATCATGTAATATGAGGCAATAGGCAACGATACCGGCTTCAAACACCTCCAACGCTTCCATTTCAAGTTTTACATCTACAGTCGAGTGTTTTAGTGATTCATTTTGTTTTGAGCAATCCATTACGAATATTGGGCATGTCTTGAATTGCGAATAGTCAAACAATGCATCCTCATGATTGTTGATGGTATAATAATCTACAAAAATTTAAATAATTTTGGTAGGCTATTAGTACTTGTTGACATTGAAATCCAAATGCATCGCTTCCTATGGGTAACTTTCCGAGTTGAGGTGTAACTTTAGATTGCGAATGTTTACGTTATCGAAATCGACCGCTCTTTCTGTCGTTGAAAACTTTTCCCTTTTGAAAACCCACAATTGCCCATCGAGGCTTCTCCAATTGAGTGGAAGTTTTAATTGGTCATATATCTGACTGAGCCTGTTTTAAGGCTGGCAATTCTTATAGTTCCCATTGACCAAACTGAATCGTAATGGTTGTATTTTTATTGATTTTTTGGAACAAACTTAGTTTAGCACTGTCGCTTAGCATCACATGCAGAATCTTCCATTGAATTTTATTTAACGTTATTTTAGCGTCGTCTGCGGTACCCTTATAACAATCAGCATCGCTTCTGGAACGTATTAACACCAACTCCTGTCGCATATTCACGATAACTTGTTGATAATCTTCCATACTTCCGAATATGTGTTTTAGAGTTATACAGACGGTAAAATGTTTTTCTTTGTTGCTTTTAGCGTGTTCTACTTGTAACGGTTCCTCATTCTTCGGTGACCATTCAAAATGCTGTAAACCTTTGCTTTCATTCCATGTGAACGATACGTATCCTTTGAGTGCGGATGTTATACCCGGATTTCTACATATATCCACTTTCTGACCTACTAACTTGTAGCTTATTTCTTCGAAAAGGAATGGTGCAAAGTTGTTTGTTAGGTAACATGTTTTACGTCGGCTCCCTCTTCGCCGAACTCCATTCAATTTACCTTCAATGTACAGGAAACTATCATATGTTGCGGTAAGCAAATCTGACTCTGTATCAATATACGGATCTCATCGGACAATCCATAATTAGAAGAACCGTACGGAAGATAGTATGAATATCAGACTTGGTGATGGTCTCATCAAAACGTGCGCTTTGAAAGATGTTTAACGAATCGCCATTTCTATGTGGTTTTAACCCTATAGCTTCCAAAAGTACTTTTCGCCTGACGTTAATTCGCCAGCACGCTCCCTGTTTGAGTAAACCATTGTAGGCTCACGTCCTGTATTTATAGCATCATTGAGGAAAGATGGAAGCGGACCTTGGTTAATTTTAAGCCCATATTCTTTAGTTCCAGTCGTACCGTAAATAGTTCGCTCTCCCGAAATCGATTAATTTACCCTTCTGGTTCGTTAATTTAATTGAAATATTACCGATAGTATTGGTGTTGACTTCTAAATACTGAGGATTGCTAGAATTTTGTCTAAACGATAGCCTGGTGGGACGGACACGTCTATTTCATACAGCACCTTCGCTGGATTCCCGTTTCTATACGAGCCTTTGACAATATTACACTCTATGTGAATATTTGTATGTTTAATTATTTGTATATCTAATACAGAGATATGTAAAACATTAGCTTCAATATCTCCGGTTTAAAACCTAGCATACGTCCAATGGAATCCTTTTGAGTAAAATCTATGTCAAATTCACAGCTAAGCTCGCACTTGAGCGTGTTATTATTTGCCCTTAAACTAAAGAGACTTGTAGGAATGTGCGTTTTTATACAGATGCTCAGTTCTTACAACTCGTATGCGCCATGTGGAATTTCAATACCGTTGAGTTCTGTCGCCTTTATGTAATAACATTTATCGTTTCCAGCGTGTATATTCCTTATGCTATTACAACCGTAAAACCGACGACACCGATTACGTAGGTTTTCTCTGAATTAAGTTCATAACAAGGAGCCCGTCTGTAGATACAATTGGTATAACTGGCGCAAGATTTAGGTGCGTACTGTATCAATTTCAACGTATTTTCTTGGAGAATTGACCTCGAATAAATTATATAAACTACAATCAATTAAACATTCACCAGCAGTGCTGTTATGTACATTTTCAGTTGGGAAAGAGCACTCGGTAGATGTAGCTGCTGTGGTAGAACTATCCCCATCATTACAACACCAACACGAACATGTGAAGAAGTTATTGCAGCTATTCTTGCTATCCATGTAAAATCTTTTCAAATTCATTTGATTGGACTTGCGTTGACCTCAACAATTGATGAATTTGTAACCGCAAATATATATTTTTATTATTATTATTACCCCACCTCACAATATTATTATGATGGTAGAGGGAGAACAGTTCTTAGAACCTATATATCTCAGCACGGTGTTGTTCTTGTAGTATGGGTGATAAAATACATCCCAATTGTTTTATTTTACTACGGAAACGTAATCTATCCAGCGCCAAACTTTCCACAGCCCTTTTCTTGCATTACGATAAGCAACGGTTCACACTACCATATTATACACTACATTTTTTGTCTCATCAATAACAACTCTCTTCATTATGATGTACCTACTCTTCATTGAATCAAGAAATAAAAGCCATTATTTGCAATTAATAATATATAGTTTTATTTTTCAAACAGTTATACATGAACATACATTATTATTTTTCCAGAAATGTTAAATTAGTTGTCTTCTACAGTTCCGGCGCTGATGATGTACACATCTTTCTCAGCCAGTACATTGTTTAAACTTTTCAATGCGATCTTCTATTTTGAAGTATTCATAAAATCGTATATAGTATGCATTAAAGTTCTCAGTTTCAATCACAATATGTTTCCATACTTTGTGTCGATTGTATCCATATCAATCACTTTGTATTTTCACCAACTTCAAACTCTTATATGTGTGTCTGTGTCTGTGTCTGTATCCGTGTCCGTGTCCGTGTCCGTGCCCGTGTGTGTCTGTCCGTGTCCGCGTCCGCGTCGTGTCTGTGTGTGCGTGTACGTGTGCGTGTGTGTGTCGCGTGGGTGCGTGCGTGCGTGTGCGTGCGTTGTGCGCGTGATGTATATATATATATATATATATATATATATATATATATTATATATATATATATTTGTGTTCTGTGTGTCTGTGTGTGTGTGTGTGTGTGTGTATGTGTGTGTGTGTGTGTGTGTGTGTGTGTGTATGTGTGTGTGTGTGTGTGTGTGTGTGTTGCGTGCTGTGTGTGTGTGTGTCTGTGTGTGTCAGGTCTGGTCTGCGTCTGCATCTGTGTCTGTCTGTGTCTGTCTATGTCTATTTGTGTCTGTCTGCTCTGTGTCTCTATCGTCTCTGTCTGCGTCTAGTGTCTATGTCTATGTCTGTGTCTGTGTCTGTATCTATGTCTATGTCTGTTCTATATCTATATTATGTCTGTGTCTGTGTCTATCTAGTATGTCTATGTCTATGTCTATGTCTGTGTACTATAGTCTGTGTATGTGTATATGTGTATGTATGTGTATATTATATGTGTATATGTGTGTTTGTATATATGTATATGTGTCTATGTGATCTGTGTGTGTGTCTATGTATGTGTTTGTATGTATTTGTGTTATTATGTTATATGTGTTATTGTGTTTATGTTTTGTTATTTTGTATATGTGTGTTATGTGTGTATTGTGTGTATATATGTTATATATTTGTGTATTTTATGTGTTATGTGTTTATGTTTGTGTTTGATGTTATATGTGTTATGTATTTATGTATATTATGTATTTGTATGTGTTATTGTGTGTATATGTGTGTTTGTGTGTTTGTGTATATTGTATATTTGTATATTTATTATTTAGTTTTATGTCTATGTCTATGTCTATGTCTATGTCTATGTCTATGTCTATGTCTATGTCTATCTATGTCTGTTCTGTGTCTTGTCTATGTGTGTGTGTGTGTATGTGTGTTATATTTATGTATTGTTGTTATGTGTATATATGTATGTTGTGTGTATGTATGTGTCTATGTCTGTGTGTATGTTGTGTGTGTGTGTCTGTGCATCTGTATCATATATATCTGTGAGTCTGTATCTGTCTATGTATCTATATCACTATGGTATGTGTTCGTATGTGTCTATGTGTGTCTATGTGTCTTATGTCTTAGTGTGTCTGTGTGTCTATGTGTGTCTGTGTGTCTGTGTGTTGTATGTGTCTGTGTCTGTGTGTCTGTATCTAGTGTGTCTATGTGTTCTGTGTGTGTCTGTATGTCTATGTGTGTCTATGTGTCTATTGTGTCTATGTGTCTATGTGTCTTATGTGTCTATGTGATGTCTATGTGTATTATATGTCTATGTGTGTCTGTGTGTCTATGTGTGTCTATGTGTGTCTATGTGTTTGTTAGTCTTATGTGTCTGTGTGTGTCTATATGTGTCTATGTTATGTGTCTGTATGTGTCTATGTGTGTTGTCTATGTGTCTGTGTGTGTCTATGTCTATTATGTCTATGTGTGATCTGTGTGTGTCTATTGTATTATGTATGCTATTGTATGTATTATATGTCATGTGCTATTGTGTCTATGTGTCTATGTGATGTCTATATGTGTCTATATGTGCTATGTGTCTGTGTGTCTATGTGTGTGTCTATGTATGTCTATGTATGTCTATGTATGTGCTATGTGTATCTATGTGTTCTATGTATGTCTATGTGTCTATGTGTATGTGTGTCTGTGTGTGTCTATGTGTCTTGTGTGTCTGTGTTGTCTGTATGTGTGTCTTGTGTGTCTGTGTGTGTCTATGTGTCTGTGTGTGTCTTGTGTCTGTGTGTCTATTGTGTGTCTTGTGTGTCTGTGTGTTTATGTGTCTTGTGTTCTTGTTGTCTATTTGTCTATGTGTCTATGTGTTCTATGTGTCTATTGTGTCTTTGTCTATGTGTTGTGTCTTGTTGTCTTGTGTGTCTATGTGTGTCTATGTGTTTGTGTCTATGTGTTTTGTGTGTGTCTTGTGTTTGTGTGTCTATGTGTGTGTTGTGTGTCTATGTGTGTCTATGTGTTGTGTCTATGTGTATGTCTGTTGTGTCTATGTGTTGTGTCTGTGTGTCTGTGTTGTCTATGTGTGTCTATGTGTCTATGTTATCTATGTGTTCTATATGTAGTCTATGTTAGTTATGTAGTCTTAGTGTGTCTGTGTGTCTATGTGTGTCATTGTATGTCTATATGTGTCTATGTTGTCTATGTTGTCTATATTGTCTATGTGTTTCTATGTGTTTCTATGTGTTGTCTATGTGTCTATGTGTGTCTATGTGTCTATGTGTGTCTATGTTATGTGTGTGTTGTCTATGTGTGTCTATGTGTCTATATTGTCTGTGTGTGTCTATGTGTCTATGTGTGTCTGTGTGTGTCTATGTGTGTCTGTGTGTGTCTATGTGTGTCTGTTGTGTCTATGTATGTTCTTGTGTCTATGTGTCTATGTGTGTCTATGTTGTCTTTGTTCTATTTGTCTTGTGTTCTATTTTTTGTCTATGTGTTTTTTGTGTTCTATGTTGTCTATGTGTTTGTTTGTCTTGTTGTCTATTGTGTCTTGTGTGTCTTGTTGTCTATTTTCTATTGTGTCTATGTTGTCTTGTGTTGTCTTGTTGTGTCTATTGTTTGTTGTTTGTTGTCTTGTGTTGTCTTGTGTGTCTATGTTGTCTATGTGTGTCTATGTGTCTTGTTTCTATTGTGTCTATGTTTATATGTTTGTGTTGTCTTTGTTCTTATGTCTATTTGTCTATGTGTTCTATTGTGTCTATGTGTGTCTTGTGTCTATGTTGTGTGTCTATGTGTTTTTTGTTTTGTCTTGTGTCTATGTGTCTATTGTGTGTCTATGTGTTCTATGTGTTTCTATGTTTGTGTCTATGTGTTCTATATGTGTATTGTCATGTGATATGTATTATTGTGTCTATGTTGTCTGTGTGTGTCTATGTCTATGTGTGATCTATTGTGTCTATGTTGTCTATGTCTATATGTCTATGTTGTCTATGTGTGTCTATGTGTCTATGTGTCTGATGTGTCTATGTGTTATGTGTGTCTATGTGTCTATGTGTCTATGTGTATGTCTATATGTCTATGTGTCTA
>JARFJB010002505.1:352500-372500 GCA_036346205.1 Vesta saturnalis | reverse complement strand
TATAATTATTTTAATAAATCTATCATATATGTATGTATTATATATATATATATATATATATATATATATATATATATATATATATATATATATATATATATATATATATATATATATATATATATATATATATATATATATATATATATATATATCACATCAAGATGGCATCCGGTCCACAAACATTGTTAGTTTATACACCGGTTATGCACTGTTTACGTTTATAGCACAAGATAGCTTCTGGGCCATGTGTAGGTTTAGTTGGCGTCTAGTAAATCTTTTATACCTTACAGGACACGTGAACTCTGTATATTTAGAACAAATAACCTTTAGTTATGGTACCTATTATCCACAATGTTACTTTTGATTCTATGCATCTATTTTTGTATTAAAAGCGTTTATAACATGAAATTAATGATCTTCTTTAAGATGTTTCTTTCTAAAATCAAATATGAATATAAATTCTAGAAAATGTTATTGATTGATAAATAACTATTAAAATTTATTAATGTTCTGCTATAGCTGTAATGTTAAATTATAAATACATTACACGAACGTTTGTACACAATAAAAGTCGATGTGAAGTTTTCAACGAATTTGCATGTGGTCAGTATTCTAAAAATATCAAAACCGTTTTCAAATTTTATCTTTACTGTGGTGGATGTTTTGCAGTTGCACTGTTAACATTTTAGTCTTTGTCATTGCATAGCTTAACTTTCAATATCAGAGTAGAGCAAGTATTATCTTATCATATTCAGCATATTGTGCAATTCGTGATCAAATACGTAATGATAAGAAGAAAAATAATGTTTAAATTAAAGCCGAAAATTAGCTGAATGTATTTCTTACAGTGATAAATTAAAACCTATGTACAATGTAGTTTGATTAGTTTCTAAATCTCGTACAACTTCTTCAGCACAAAATTGATCAATTTATTGGATGTAAGGAATTAGAAAAGGAAAATTAGTAACAATAGTTATTCAATTCCTTGCCTTAAATCAAGTAATAGTTTTTAATATGCAGGGACATATCAATATGTATTGTAAAATGTGTTTTAGGACTTCAGTACTGGTTTGCTTATGTGACCTACCAATGCTACAATATATAACGTATCTGTAGCAAATAAGACCCATTTAAGAAAAAATACTTTACCAAAAAAGACAAAAACAACCAAAAAACCATGATTATCCTTATCCGAACTATCGTAAATTAAACTAAAACTACATTCTCAGTCTAAAATGTATGGAAACTTTTAATATGCTTCCAAAGAAAATTAGAATGCGCTTTATTACCCGAACATTCGCTTAATAAAGCCCACAATAAAATTTGAAATCAAATTCTTCACAAAAAACTTGGCCACAATATATACAGATAAAGTCATCTTTATCGTCTTTTGTGAAACCAGTACGTACTTCGTGGCACCAAGTGCCACAGATAACACTACTTCGCATAACTAATTGTTCTGTGTACACAAAGCATTTCAAGAGTTACTTTCTGGGAGGTGACCCATTTGGTGTTTTCTCACTGAACACATTTGAGCATTTGACTAGAAGTTGTTGAACAGAACAGGTCTTTGGTTACCAACAGAGTCTTGCAATTGAGAGATTTTTTTTCTTTCAATTTAAAACTTCTGTCTGTGTCGCACTATTAATTTTGATAGGTGTTTCAGAAAAGTTTTTGATCCTATCAGGAACATTAACGTTAATAGGCTGATTGTTACAGTTATTAAGCTGAATATCGTTTTCATTATTAGCTTTATTCTGATCAATTTTCGTAGCGTCAGGTCGTTCAGTTGGTAATCAGGGGCGTAAGCTGATTCAGGAATTACAGTAGGATCAAGTGGATATAAGCCTGTCGTTCGAGGGTGTCATGCAATTGGGCTAAACTTTAGAAAGAATTTAGCCAAAGCGAGATTTGTTCAAGAGACGGTCTGGATTTGTTTTCCAAAACGTAAGGCTTCTTGGTCCCAATGATGTTTAAAGGACCGATAAACCGCTTGGTCTAAGGGTTGGACTTCGTGCGTGGTATTAGAAGGCAAGCAAAACAGCTTTATATCCAACTCATCTGAAATCTCCCTGATGGAGATATCCAAGTGACAAGCAGCTCCATCGAAAACTAGCAATGGTCACGTTTTCTGCGTGCTCAGGAGCAACTAAATGGACAATCTTGGTACCTTTTTGGTCAATAACTTGTGTTGACACATACCTTTTCGTCCATATTGAAAAGGTTCTGTGGATTTTGATGCAGATTTATTTCATGAAAAATGTTCGCTAATTTCTTAAAGAACTCATTCACTATAAAGTTACTTAATTTTTAGTCACGTGTTGGGTTCATCAGTTGCATCTTGAAAAATTGGGCAATTGCGCTTCAAAAACCTTAGAGCCAGTCCTTACCAGCGACCCTTTTGGCAGCATTCAATCTGTGTGGAATGTGATTTTCAACACATAACTTGCATGCAGAGGATGTACCAAAAATGGTGTTAGAGGCATTCCGATTTCTCACAGGCGAGCTATTCTTTCAAAAATTGTTATATTTGATCGGGAGTTAATATGTTGGATTGTCCAATTTCTTTTATCTGGCGCCAGATTTTCGGTGGTTTCAATAGTTGTCCTATGTATATTATGACATTGAGCAGCTTCTATTTGCGACAATTCATTACCTCCCACTGCGTTAATTGTAGCTCGAAGTTGTTCTGTAGTCCAATTTGCTCGCTTCGTCACTTTTGGTGGATTGTTGTTGAGGAAACAAAAAAGTTTTACAACGTCGTTTAATAAGACTCACCGTTTAATGGGCCTTATTAGACGAAAGTTAGTGGGCTTTATTTGCCGAAATGCTTCCTAGTTATACAAAAATTAAAACTTCGTGTGCCTCTTGCCTGTTTGTTATAGTTTTCACAGCAAAATACAGTGTAGAATACAAGACATCGTGCACTGGAGTTTCTTGCTTTGAAACAAACGAATTCTTTACGTAAATATTCTAAGTAAATTTTAATAGTCGAACATCTACACGTCGCACTATTCGGATTGCAACTGATTTTGTAAACAGTATCCAGATGTCGCACTATTGTCATAGCATGTTGTCTTGGACAAGTAGTTAGAAGCAACCTGATGTTGCCGGATTTTGAGAAAGAAGCGTATGTTTTCAATTATGGCTACTGGGCCGTATTAGCTGCCGGGCCTTATTTGCCGCAGGTACTTTTTACAATATTTGAAGGATTTCAGCATTTTGAAAACCAACGTAACCTTAATTCTGCATTCTTGGCCAGCAATAAATTCCATTTCTATTGTCTGGTATATCGTCGTTCTGGAATACTAATGAAGATAAGTGAATTAACGTTGTAAAGCAGTGAATGAACCAAATAGAGTTCTACGCGACCTTTACGTTTCTGATAATAAAAGAGGAGACAAATTTTGCCAATTCATAGTATTAAATATATTGAGATGATTCAAATTAGTGCAAGTAGCTATGTAATTTGCATAGTAAAGTTTTACTTTAGTTGGTACGAAATGGTACATTTCATTAAATGATTCTAGATAAGAATGATTAATAAACATTGAGATGTTTGAAAAAGTTAAATATTTCTTAATATAATTTAAATAATGTTAATATAAGTAATCGACAGCACAGTACATAGAAGTATAGGAGATGTTTGTTATCGTTATTGAGTTAATTCAAGTTTTCATTTAGTTTAGTAAGTTTATTTTAAAACAATATTCCCTGACGATATGTAATACAGGTTGTAGTTGACAGAGATAATGTTAAAACTAGATTTAGGCTGGTATCAATGTCGCAATTCACATGTACGCAGCCAAGATTAGTGAAAATATTCGTATTAGTGCAAAAATTATGAAAAACAGAGCAAGCACATTAGTGAGTGACTATAAAACATAATTCAAGCAGCAGCTCTGGGATTATTGTGTGTAATCAACAATTTATGACCTTAAACTAGTGATTGACAACATTCCGACACTAGTCGTAGAAGACCTATTGAACCTACGAAAGTGGTAAAATAAATTAATTTGTGACTTGAACATTAAGTTTAAACACTTACATTAACAGTTATTGTGTTTAAAAGTGTGAAATTTAACATTAAAATTATAAAAACAAAATGAGGTTATGTTTTCTCCTCGCATAAAAATTTTTGTAAAAAGTATTTTAAATTGAGACAATTTGTATAAAATAAATTAGTAGAGGCAAAAATAGTAAGGTAGCCTCAATTTTATGTTATAATTCCTTATATTTATGTCCATTTTTGTTAATTTTAGTTTTAAAAGTATTGGTAGAATTTAAATAATTTTCCTCTCAAATTGGCCGTAGACATGTTTAAGATGAATATTTGGGTGTAGTAGTATCCCTATTCATGTAGAGGTAGTTTCCAGGCCTGTAAAAATTCATAGAATCAGTGTACATTCAATAAATAAGTGTAAAAATTAACGTAGTTATTAAGTGTAGGAATTAGTCCGTGTTTGGTTTCAAATTATAGACAAAATTATGTAGATTATGGAAATGTTTTTAGATTTAAGAAATGTTAAACGTGGTGAAAGTTATAGGGCTTTAAAGAATTATCGTAATGTGAAAATTACAATAGCCAATCAGAATTCAGGAATATTCTTCGTAACTATAGAAAACATTCGATGATTTGGTTGTCGAGTAGAATCATATAAATACAAGTGCAGTAGATTCACAAACTCTCTCTAATTTTCATCTTTAGCAACAACTTGCCAAAGTAAGCTGTTGCCAAATTTTTTGAAAATAATTTTTAAAACAAATTAACGTCACTTCGGTAACTTAACAAAGTGCGATTTAGTATCGGAAGTGTTAACAAAACAAGTGATAGTCTTTTGTCGAAAAATAATTAAATTAAGGTTAGTTTACCTTTTAAATTACAAATCGAAGTTTTCGATTAGTTATAAAAATATTTCCGCAGTTTCGACTTTGTTCGTTTTTAAATTTACATTGTGAATGTTGGTATGCATATTTAATTGTGTTGTCTTCGTGCTTTTTTCATTATACACCTTGTTTATCAAAAGTGTGTTTAATTTACAACAACCTTCAACGATCCATGCTTTTCAAAACTTGTTTAGAAATTAATTTAAAAAGAAGTGATGAGCCTAAAAATAAAGATTCGTCAATATTCTAATAACAATAGTGAAACTTACCTAAGTGAATAAGCTGTTCATTTAAAAGAAAATTTGGATGTTCGAGGAGCAGAGTTGCAGTTCGCAGGAGCTGTTGTCTTCAATCAACTTCAGCAGCAGTAACCCACAAAAGGAGGACATTGTATGTGAGTACCTTATTGTTGACATTGATACGTACTTTATTGTTATGTTCATAATTTCAATCCTTTGTAATAACCATGATGTGCAACAACAGGTATGCATGTCCAAAGGGAATGTTATTTGTTCTAAAAATTTAAATGTTTTATATTAATTGTTGTTTATTCAAACGTAGGTATACTTACTTGTATGTCGAATTTCACTTTTAGTTGTAGTCAAATCATATGTTTGCGTATTCACAGCGCATGCCCACGTATACTTTTAAAAGAATTTTGTTATGTACAGGGTGTAACACAGGTATTAATGCGAATTAAAAATTATAATTCAATTTACTTAATCAATTTAGATACGATAGAAATAATAGGACATTATCTCAATGTGCTTTAATCATATTAACTATGATTATTGTATTCAAACAATCAATATAATTCAAATTCATAATCATTTATTTTATAATGTTAAAAGTAAAGTTTCTTCTAAATTTTGATCCCTATCCCCTGGTGATGAGTCTCATGTTCTACCAATATTGTTCTACCGACGAATATATTTTTATTTTAAGAGTTTTAGCCAACAGTAAAATTAATAATAAGAAAAAAAATTAATAATTCTATAATAATCAATTATACACACAATGAAAATAAAGGGGTTTTAAATATTAGTACAGTTGGCTTCCAAAACGTGGGGCGATTTTAGTAAATTTAGAAGGAACGACAGTTCAAGAAGCATAATAAGAATTTACAGGATCGAAAATTTTAATATTGTGTTGCGTAGTAGTTAAAATAAATTAAAGATTAAATTCAAAAGTGTTAAAATTTGCTTATGGAAGAAGAAGATATTAGATTAACTAGGTCAGGAAAGGTATATGGTCCTAAGGGAAGTAAAATTACGGAAGAAGGAAAAGAAATGTCTGACATAGAAGAAATAGAAGGTAAAAGTATGAAGAAGGAAAATAAGGGAGACATGGAGATGCTTATGGCAATGCTCCAACAGATGCAACAAAGCAGGATTGAGGACATGAAAGAAATTAAACAAAGTAGGGTGGAGGACATGAAAGAAATTAAACAAAGTAGGATGGAGGACATGAAAGAAATTAAACAAAGCAGGACGGAGGACATGAAGGAAATTAAACAAAGCAGGATTGAGGACATGAAAGAAATTAAACAAAACAGCATTAAAATGGAACAAAACATGATAGAGAATAGTCTTAAAATAGAACAAACCATGATAGAATACAACATGAGAATGGAGCAAAGCAGAAAAGAAGATATGAATAAATTAGAAGAGAAAATGGAAAAATTAAGTGAGAGTATAGAAAAACAGCTAGGGCAATGGAAAGCGGAAAAGGAGCAATTAAGCGTAAAAATTGATCAAGTGCAGAAAAATGCCAGTGAAGAAATGAAGAGTTATGTACAAAGCACCAATAACCAAATATGGAGAAATGTACAAATATTTCAAGAACAAGAAAGTATAAAATGGGATAATCTTAATGTGAGCATGTTCAATGAAAATCAAGAAATAAGGGAAGAAGTGAACAACAATAAAGAACGCATAAAAGAAGTAAAAGATGCAATGCAAGAGAAATTCGGGGAATATGATATAGAATTGAATGGATTAAAAGTAAGAGAACCGGTAAGAAGTTGTACGGCAAATTTAGAAAATACGGCATGGGGACAAGAGTTACCATTTAAATATGAAGGTAAGAGAAAAGAGTCACCCATGTTATTTTTAAATAACAAATTAATAATTCTATTATATAATAATAATTTATAAATATAATAAAAAAATATATAGAGGTGGTAAATAACAGTACAATATATTAAAGGAAACCCGAAAGATTCCGATTTAAGTTATGGCGTATTCGTCCACCAGATAGTTGGAGCACCAATTGTAAGATCTCATAAGGTGCTGATGTTACAGTCCTACTTACTTGAAATGGTAAGATTACCTAATTCTGAAACAGATTGGTGGTAAACCGGAAAAGCACCTAATTTTTAACCACAGCTTACTCATTAGAGGAGGATCCTTCTGCTGACCACACAGGCCAAGAGAGGTACTTAATTCAGTAAAGGAACCGTTTTAATAGGAAACTGAAAATTAATTATTTTTATTATAGTCTATGCGTGAGCGTGCAGGAGTGCGAGTTCTGCGAGTGTTTCTGGGCATGATAACTTAAAAATACGCGTCGGATTTTAACTAAACTTCATATTTAGACTTTCTACTAAAATACGATGGTTCTGTCAAATTTTGGTTAAAAATTGGTAAAAACGATTAAATTTATAGAAAAAAAGTGTAGACTTTTTTAAGATAATTAAACACATGTTGGTACACAAATTTCTTACAGAAATACAAACTCTTGATTTTACTTATTACACATGTTCTAAATAATATATAATGAATAAACTTTAAAGCTTCTCAATACATTTAAATAAAATGCTTTGTAAAATGTATAAATATTTTGAATGAAAATATATAAAGTACATGCAAATATGTTAGTCATAACTTAGTGGCCGTTAATATAATTTACGGTTATAAAATACAATGTGATTGCTTTGCATTGTGTGTAATTAGAATGACACTGGTTTGTAAACTGAATAGGTGATTATAAGCAAAGAAATAAGATTTCCTATGTACATTTCATATGTGAGAATATGAATACGTTAAAAATTGCCGTTTTTTGACTGACCTATATGCCATCACATAACAAGTTCTAGTATCATGTGTGTAAGAATCTGTTCTTTCCTTACCTTACATGCTATTTACTAATGCAATATGACCCAGTATGAGAAAGTCATGTGCTGGGCACATCAAATTCCCTTCATTAAGCTTGCTACACATTCAGCTAGAAAGACTAATTTGACGTCGAAAGGCAAAAATTCGCTTTACTCGACTTTGGTCTCTCTTTTACATGTTTAAGTTGTCTCTCGAATGCCCAATGACTAGTGGAAGTCATCTGAACCTAAACTTTTACACAGGGACGCTATTATTTACCATATATATATATATATATATATATATATATATATATATATATATCATTCTATCTTTCTTGAACCCTTTGGTGTTCCATACCATTCTGCTCCATACATCAACCGCAATCCTATCCCTTTTTTGAATACGTATAGTACATTAGCTAATGTCCTGAATAATATCCATAAATATACATCAATAATTATTATTAGTTTTGTTATGAACGAATAAGTTAATAATTATATATATATATATATATATATATATATATATATATATATATATATATTCTAATCTTTCTTTGAACCCATAGGTTTTCCATAACCATTTGTCATATCACAATAGTACATCCTAACAGCTTTTATTGTAATACGTATAGTACATTAGCTAATGTCCTGAATAATATCCGATAAATATACACTAATTTTATTAGTTTTGTATTATGAACGAATTATTATAATTATATATATATATATATATATATATATAAATATATATATATATATATATATATATATACATAAGAAAATTACTGAAATCTTTTATATTTTAAATACATCAATAAATGTATTTAATAAAATCACTTAGATATGTTCAAATCAAATTGGTACTTTCCTGGAACAACCTTATTCCATCTCCATGTTAATCCCGTTATACAAATGGCTTTATGAACGCAACGGTAAATCCTGAACCATTACAACGTTGCAAGTTCGTTTGTACGTTGACTTCGCTGTCTAAGTAGTGCCGTAAGCAATTCTTTTATACATTATTTTTATCACGAAAAGAATTTCGGACAACAGGCAATATAAATCTGTAATAATTAGTAAATCACAAAGTAAGAAAAGCTCGTACTGCACACGGATTTTGTATAATTAATACTGGAAAGATAATGTTAACCATTGAATGTACGTTGGTACACCTAACCAACTTCTATACATTAACAGTACTGTTAGCAAATTCTAAATATCGGATATTTTCTTTAGGAATGAGTACAGCTGCTTTCCATGTTAGTTGTATAAAAGATGGCATGTTTACATGAAAAGGTAAAAAACCTGTTGGTGTAGCTTCTAATTTCGTATTTTAAAGTATTGTTTTAAACATATTATTACTGTTATTATTATACATCAAGGGAGAGAAATGCATTAGTTTCTCCGCGGTGCAATTTGTACAATGTACCAAGCGAAAAATGGCATTTCGCTCCAGGGATGTACACACCAATTTTGTACACTCGGGCAGGCGTAGGCTTAGTTTTTAACATATTTAAGAATGTTCGTTAATAACTTGATATAATAATGTTAATAGAAAACTAGCGACGGAGCTTCGCTCCTCGCTATAGTCACAACGCACTCAGTTAACCGTTTACGATATTTATTTAAAGGTAAAATTTTTGTTAAAAATATTTTCTGTCGTGAAAAAATGACAAAATTTTCCTTTTTTCGAGTTAGGGGAATACTTCGTTGTTTTGTGGATAATGGACCTGAAAATGCTTCGCGTTTAAAGTCACGCTAGACTCACAACACGTGTTAGAATACATCGCAACGTAATTTTATAGTGCTTATTCAGGGCCGGCGCTAGACGTTTTGGCGCCTGAGGCAAGGAGTGTTGCAAGCGCCTAACCTTTCGAATGCTTTTAATAACAATAAAAATTTTGTGTTACAAATATAATTTTTATCAAAATAAAAATTGTGAATACATTACAATATATACCTACCTATAATAACTCGTATATATTTACATATTAAACAAATAAACTATTTTGAACCATCGCAATGATTGAACTGAACGTGGTTAAAATTTTAAACTAAATTAAATACCTAATATTAGAAAATCCGAAATACAATTTAATTTGCCTGAACCTATACAGAATGAAATATAAAGTCAAATCTTAAGTAAAATTTTTTAAAAAATCTAACATTTTAATTGTTGAAAGTTAATACTGATAATAAATCCGTCTATGCATGAGAGAAACAAATAAAACGATACTTTCTATATGGGTGATGTATAAGAAATTATACCTACCTACATTAAATTATTCAGTAAAATCTATTTTTCGAGCTTTAATTCCTGCAAAGTTGTCAATTAATTTAGAATAAACTAATTTTCTGAAATTTCCTTCTCTATTGAAATTAATGCTAAGTCTGTTAATCTTGTTTGCGTCATGGACGTTCGCATATAATCTTTGATAATTTTAATTTGGAAAACTCCTTTCTCCAGAAGCTACAGATACTGGCAGTGTAAGTAATATTTTTAACGCAATTATAGTGTTGGGAAATATAGATAGCAAGTCGTTCTTATGTAAATAATTTATTACGTCTAAAGGAGCACTTTTTCAGGGAGAGATGGAAGGTTTAATAATTCTTCAAATAATTGAATACCGGCTATATCTTTATCTGATTCATCTGTGAGGGCAAGTTGCAAATCCATACAACATTTTCTTAATTCTTCATGTGAAATAGTGCCTAAAACGTTTATGTTGTGCAAAAAGTAAAACTTTTCCGAGTGCTCTTTCAGTAGTTGAAAGCGCTCTTCAATTGATACTATTGCTTTGTCTAAAATAACAAAGTAAAAGAAAATTTTAAATTTTGTTTTGGATCTAAATTATTCTCGTCGCGAGATTCATAATCAAAATGTCTAGTGTGTTTGCGAACACGCAGGGGAACAACGTCTTCAAAATTACATGCAATATCCATAGTTTCAGCAATAGTACCAGCACGTTGTAATAATTGCTCATATCCATTGTCGGAACGATACGTAGTTAAAAATTCTTTAGCTTCATCAAGAAGCCTTAAACATCCAACTATATTTACTGATGGATTTTGAAGCATGTGGCATACTACGTTAATTTTATTTAAAATATCGTACCAAAGTAGTACCGAACATATAAATTTAAAGGTATAAATCTTTCTGCCTAAGGACTGCGCTGAGTGACGTGTTAATGCGTCTTTGTCGGTATTTTCATATATTGCACACAGAGCGTCGTATATTTCACCTAACTGAAAGTGCAAAGGTTTAATCGATTCTATGCGACTTGACCACCGAGTTTCGCATATCGGTTTTACTGTTAAATGTGGTATATGCTCTACTAATACAGACCACCTATAAGTAGAGGCTGAAAAAAATACATATAATTCTTGAATTAGTTGAAAAAATGACACCCCTTCAAGAGTGGATGACGCCGCATCGTTAATAACTAAATTTAGTGTGTGATTTGCACACGGTATAAAAAATGCCCTTGGATTCAAATTTAGTATCTGTCGTTGTACACCCGAATGTTTACCCTTCATATTTGCCCCATTGTCGTAACCTTGGCCTCTTAAATTATTTAACGGTATACACAAAGATTCTAATTTTTTTTAAATAGTTTGACAGAGTCCAGAACCACTTGTATCACAAACAGGAATAAAACCTAAAAAATGTTCAACAATTTCAAAATGGTCAGATTCTTCGTCTAAATTTACAAATCTTATTATTATTGTCATTTGTTCGGTATGACTTTGGTCTGGTGTGCAGTCCAATATGATTGAATAATATTTTGCTCGTGAAACCATTTTTAAAATTGTATCTAATATTGTTTTAGCTGTTAAATTAATTAGCTCGTTTTGTATATCTTTACTAAGATAATGATTACGCGTCGTTTTGTTTTTTATGCGCAGCAAGTGTTGTGACATTACCGAATCAAATTTTGCAATTGATTCAACTAGTTTTAAAAAATTACCATTGTTAGGTTGAAACAAAGTATCTGTACATTCCCTAAATGCTAATGACTGTCCAGCTAAGTAGTGCGTTATACATAGAAGACGCTCTAAAACATCTCGCCAGTGACGTTTTCGGCGTTTAGCAGTTGCTGATGCTTACTATCTATTGTTGTTTCACACTTAAGCCTCAACGCTAATTCTTTCCAATCTTGGAAAGATTTAATATGCCCTATTTCTATCATGCGTATCTAAGGCTCGCCCTAAATTTTTCCAATTAGAATATCCATTGCAAGTCCAATCCGATTCCCAGAATCAGAAGGAAACAGTTTGCATGAAAAGCAAAAATTGCATCTTTTTGATAGAATAAATTAGCCAAGACCTTTCAACGATCTCACTATCTACTAAAGTTCGCTTGTAAAATTCGAAGAAAATTTTCTTTTGTTTGTTAGGGAAATTCATAATTACACACTTGTACCGGACCTTTGCTTATAACTAATTCTCTAAATCTATTATTGATATGTTCTGGCCAGAGACCTGGATTGTCTAAATCTAAAATACCACTATTTGTCTCACTTTCTTCCATGTCTAGTGTTTCAACAGAAGTTCCGGTTTGTTCTTTTGCATTTTCACTGTTACCACCATGTTCATCTTCAGCTTGAATAATGTCAGGGACGTCATCTGAAGCACACGGTTGAGAAGTAGTGTTGACACTGTTGACCTCTCCTACGAAATCCATACGAGGAACAGATTCGGAGTAGATGAAATTTTAAATAAAAACGATTCATTACTCCGGCTTGTTTCTGAATTGTTTCTAGTTTTGTTTTTCTTTTTTACATTGTTCCATCCACTCGCTTTTCGTTTGACTCCTTTGTTTTCTTTATTCTTATTTGACATTATCAGTTCTTAAACCTATGCAAAGAGACCACGATTTCTAATCTAATCTTTATGACAAAAGAATTAAAAAATAGAGTACCTATTAGGTTAAAGCATCTAATGTCAACTATGATTACAAAAATAATAATGAATAGTGAATACTTTATTAAAATTAAAATAACACTACGAATACTACGATGAAGGAATGAAACATAATGCAAAACACAATTTACTTATATGGAATAAACTGAAAACTGAGTAAATGAATTTCCTTTAAAAATAGACTCAATGTAAAATACTAAAAATAGCGGAAAACGCCGCGTATAAAAATGAAATTAACAGTATAACTTACTTACCTACCTGGAATTTCAATGTTCGGTGTATTCGATGTAACACTTGTTTGGTTTATGTTTATTCTAATTTCTAATTAATTCAAAAGTCGTTTTTTGCTGACATTTAATATCACTAATCACTAGGAATCCGAGCCCTTATAATATCAGTTAACTTTAACACTTTTAATTAAAAGGTACACATTCAACACAATCCTGAGCATCTGCATAGAGAATAAATTGTCAATTGCTTGCAGTGCTTGCACGTTTAACAATGATTTGAATCAGAATCGGGCCGCCAGTTTTCAGTTTACTGCCGACTGGGTATTGTAAATTGTAATTTGTAATCGCAATGAACGAGCTAATCCTTTAAAAAAATAAAAGGTTTGCTTAATGTGCAGGAGTGAAGGTACCTACTCTGTAAACATCTAAACTTCCACGAAATCAGCATGACTCCCGACAAACTGCTTTAAGTACAAAGAACCCTTTTGTTAATTGTACTCGGCAACAGAAATATTTTATTTATTTTTCTTAAAACTGATTAGACAACGTTTAAAATCCGTTTTGTGGGTGCTGATGACGAGACGTCCGTTAATCGTTACTGTTAGTTAGGTATTAATAGGTAGGAATAGAAATTTTTAAAACTATATACTACTAACTATATACAGTTGGTAGATTATACATCAATTGACAATAATTGCCAATTATTACTAAACAAATAATGTATGCTGACATTCTGCATCGAGGCGCCTATACGCGTCGGCGCCTGAGGCGACCGCCTCTCTTGCCTCGTGGTAACGCCGCTCCTGTGCTTATTTTATAGAAGATAAGGTATATTTTATGTAAAAGGGAATATATGTATAAAATATTACTAAAATGGATATGTATACCTGTTTTGAATGTAGTTAATATTGTGAGTTGTCACTAGAATTCTTTATAAATAGGCAACTCATCTTACTCACCTGTATTATATACGTTTTGTTTTATGGTTTTATATCCAGTACTGTATATGTTTTGTTCATACTAAAAAAAAATGTTATAGGATGTGGTGGTAAGCATGATGTATAAAGAAGAGTATATGGCATTTTATATTTGATATTATTGAAATAAATATACGTAGCAAAGTAGAGTTATATATTATATATATATATATATATATATATATATATATATATATATATATATATATATATATATATATATGGAAAATTCAGAGAAACAATAAAAATACGGTTCCTAAATAATAATATTAACAGTTAATACGTAATATTGAAAAAATATAAAAAATAAGAAAATTAACGCGCGAGAAGTTAAATTTTGTAATTTTAATTTATAGTAACATAAATATGGTGTAAAAGGCCAATATTAGGAAGACGGGGACTGGGACGGAGACGGAGGAGGAAACGGAGACGTAGTCGGGACGGAGACGGAGGCGGAAACGGAGATGGCGTCGGGGACGGGACGGCACGGATAGGAGACGGCGACGGAGACGGAGTCGGGACGGAGACGGAGACGGAGTCGGGACGGTGACGGGACGGCGACGGAGACGGAAACGGAGACGGAGTCGTAGACGGAGTCGGGACGGCACAGGATAGGAGACGGAGACGTGGTATTATATGCGGTCCCTCCAATTCTCCAATTGCGCTAAAACAAACACAATGATCAGTCTGATTACCGAGAGAAATGGCTTGAAATTGAAACAGGTATACGTATACTCTAAGTCATTGAATCAGAACAAGTACAAAGTTTTACAGGAATTCTTACTTCCGATGATAATCACGATGTGATTGAGCCTAATTGTGCAAAATCAAACTCTATTTTTATCTTCGATGATATCGCTTGTGAAAAGCAAAATAACATAAGGGCATATTTATCTATGGGTAGGCATAACGATATTGACTGTTTATATTTGAGCCAAACTTACAGTAAAATTCCAAAGCAATTAATTCGTGACAATGCGAATCTAATTATATTATTTGAGCAAGATGAATTAAACCTAAAACACGTGCATGAGGATCATATGAGTCCCACCATAAGCATTAAATTGTCTTGGGATATGTGTTCAAAGTGTTGGGTATATCCGTTTGGTTTCATAATCATAAATAAGGATGCTGAAGTCAATAATGGTCGCTATAGGAAAAGGTTTGATGAATATATAATGCCTTAACTGCTCAGTTTAGGTACAAGCAGCTCAAGGCAAACTGGAACCTGTCTTGCTACACCCTATATATTACCTTAATCTGCTCTCAGTGGTTTAGTAGTTACTCATCCATTTAGGTATTAACAACTATCTATTCAAACTCCCATTTTTGCTACAATGATAATAAGGAGTTTATATTAAAACGAAAAATTATTCAGAATCGTAAAATGATACGGGAGAAATACAACAGTATTAAAACTGCTGACATTTATAATGAAAGAACATTTGAAAGTACTTATAAACCTCTAACAGAACCTCTAACTGAAATAGTGAATAAAGTCAATCCTGATAAAAGAAAACACCCAAAAGGAGTCTATTGACGTCACACCCAAAAACCCACCTTTGTTCATATTTCGAAGAAAGTATGCTACTACTCCCACTAGCCCGCTAGCTCCAGGCTTCATTTCACCCTCATTAGCAAGAAAGAGTGCTACTAGCCCCCTAGCTCAGATTCCCTTTTTTCAAATAAACCCCCTCTAGGTCCTCGTACACCATCTTTCCTAGATACATATGTCGTAGGAGAGATTAGTACCAAGGAAGAAGAACCTCTTGGTATCGCAGATGATTCCGGCAATGAACCCACCTCAGAAGAATTATCTCGAGAGGGAGAGGGAGAGGGAGAGGGAGAGGGAGAGGGAGAGGGAGAGGGAGAGGGAGAGGGAGAGGGAGAGGGAGAGGGACTTTAAATACCTAGTTTTATTAAAATCGGATACGTAGTGCTTAAGTTATTCTCGTCGCTACAGACACACCCATACGCACCGCATAGACCCACACATACTTACGTACGCACGCTGAAAACGTGTAATTTCCTAGAAAAAATATTTTATTTATGAAAGTTACCTTGTATATTGTAGAAAAAGTTATATGTAGATCAAGTTTCGTGTGCGCACAAAAGAGACGCTAACAAGGTGGGACAGTGGGGTGTCGGTGATTGACAGCGAAAGAGTGAACCCTGGTTAATCTTTAAGGCACAAGCAAGTGATGCAAGTCATCCGTAAATGGTTATTAATAACGACCATTAAAGTGTTACATTGAACTAAAACGCTGTAAAATATTAAAGTTATAAAAATTCGTAATTGGGGCATTTATATTAGTGAGTGCTGTTTCTCCTGGAGAAGTACACTTCAATCTACATTTGCTGAAAGAAGCTTTTGTCATTAATTCGCCTAACTTTTGTAGTATCAACTGGCTTTGGTTTGTTCGAACCAAGGATAGCATCCGGCAACAACACAGATAGCCGCCTCGACGGTTTTGCTTAAGCGAAGAAAGAAGATCGCATGCTTGGACTGGTTTTGCATGTGTTTTGTTTGACGTTTAATAATTAAAAAGGTGATATAATAATCCAGTAAACGTGTTTCCATTATTGAATTGAATTGATACTTGGAGGATTATTTCATCAGCTTTCGAAGTACGTGTTTAGTAGTAGGTAAGATTGGAGACTTTTGAAACACACCACAATTCCAAGGTCCCACAATTTTAAGGTCAAACCGGCTCAAGGTCGCGAAATAAGTAGGCCATGTTTATACACAACTTTCCCAAGGTCGCACATTTCTAAGATTACCACAGCTCCACTAACACTCAACACATTCTCAAAGCTATTTGCGCACCCTACCCACTAAGAAAGCCATCTCACTTTTTCAAGGCTTGCTCATGTAATATTTTACGCTTCTCTGATACCACACTTAGAACCAAATTAAAAAAAGGTAATGATATGATAATATGTTTATTTGTTGTATACACAAATGTCATCAGTGTATTATTCAGATGTATGATTTTCTCTAGGAATAAAACGTTTCGATTCAGTACAAGTGCAAAAGGTCCTTTCCACTTCTGTATCATTACACCTACGTGGACGTGGTGCAAGTAAATGAGCGTACGTGCAGTGTGGTGCCCATCGGAGATGCTCCTGTAGCGGAGTGTCAGATGACCGCCATTGGTTTATTCGAACTCCACATATCAAGCATTTAACCGTATCGTCCAGACCATGTTCGATACGTAAGTAAACGTTTATCGAAACAACTGTAATACTGAGGGTAATAAAATGTTGGTGTCACGTCACACATCTTTTCACCGTAGAACACAGTATTAAAAAAACGAATTGTCCAAATAATACACTTCACCGCAGAGAATGCATGAGTCATCTTCATATACCTCGTGCGCTCTACATGGTGAGCACCAGTATTCTTGGTGTGACATGTGGTAAATTGCGACCCACCTATCCATATGTGTATGGTGGTCTATAACTCGGTATTCACTTGGTTGCAATGATTTGTAGCAGTCATAGCATAAATGCATATGATAACGAGTATAAAGGGCAAATGTGTGTGAATAATATCCCAACTTACCCATCAAGGCATGATGGTGGAAGTAGCAAATTCGTTTATCCAGGTTGGCAAACCATTCAGTATTTCACTACACATCTTCATATGTATTCTTTAGTGCTTCTAATGCCGTAGAAGGCAGTAGTCCCTTTTTTTCAAATTGCACCCAGTTTGGAATTATTTCACATGCTCGCCGCACACTCAGATTAAGAAGTGATAATGGTTGATAGCATTTCCTATCATCTCAATTGTTTTGTACTAGGCTAGCAGATATACTGACACTGTTGAGAATAACACCATACTACAAGTACCCCTACTTTTAAAGAAAGAAGTGACTTTGTAAAAACATATGTATAGTTAACCTTGGAGTATGACGATTGATATCGGTACTGTGTAACCTTGGAAAAATGGTAAACGTGAGAGGGGAGGACATTGTAAATGTGGGAACCTTGAGGTTGTGACAATCTTGAGGGCGTGTAAACCTTGAAAATGATAACCATGGAATAGTGGTAAACGTGCGAAGGGGAGGACATTGTAATAACCTTGGAAAGATCCCGTCAACCTTGCAGAAACGCCGTGAATGAAGACCTTGAAACGGTAGGATTGCTGAAGCAACGCGCAGTGTGGCGGTCAAGGTGAAGCAAGTAACCTTGACGGTAGAAATAGTGGGAAAAGTAGGATATAAATGCTGAGAGAGTACATGTGAAGCCAGTATTGTATGTAATGGAGAACATATTACGTCAGGCGGTAGAAAAGGCGAAGACTGTGAGTGTTATGAATTCAAGTGGATGTCGCATTATTTTAATTAACAATGTGTAGTATTTTTTAAATAAAAGTAAATCGAAGTATGTTAGTGTCGGTCTGTCACCCCAATTCAATTTTGAACCAGTCGTGAAACTTGGTGGATCTAAGAGTAATGGAGTGGTGTTTGACAAGCAGGAATGGCACATACTTATGAACAATCAAGGGATAATTACAAATGCTTTCTTCATACCTGAAGGGACATGGCTACCTACAAAGATGGTTTCGAAAACGATATCGTAAGAAACTATTAACAAGAAGAAAATTATACGCATCTCTGATTGTGAAGAATCCGAAATTTATTTAGGATGGGAGTCTATAGAACAGTTATGGAGACTTCTTAAGATAGTCAGTTACCGATTGGATTTAGTACATACTGTGGAATTTCCTGCATTTTATAATAAAATAATACATGCGGCAGCATAAATGCCTGGTGTTGGCATACACAGGTTAATAGTTCCATTACAAGACATATTTGATCTCAATGTTGCATGTGTTATGGAAATTATAGAATTTACCAAGGAGAAAATTGATATTGACATAGAAGTTGCGAAAGCCATTAAGTAATAAGTGGGGGTAAGGAACAATATGTGGATGTGTTATGGTGCAGAGTCGTGGCCTAAGGCTGTAGATTGTTTTAGTACAGTGCAAAGACTAATATGTCAATTTCAATCATTAGAATTTGATGCTGAACATGAAAAAGTGTATGGACGGGGTACGTTTAGTGATGACTATTTAGATAATATAAGTATGGTAGTGGAATACGGCTGTATGAGAAATATTTTCAATCGCATGACGATGGTGTAAAGTGCATTTGTTGTATTAAGCGATTAATAGAAGACCTTTGGAACAATTTGTACATGAAATGGAACGGCATTTACCAAATTATATTTCAACAGATGACAGCACAACAAGTGAAGGGGCTCAAAAACGTAGTTCTGGGTGTAGTAGAATGAGAGCGAAAAGAAGAATGGGAACAGTTAGCTAGAGACTCTGCACGCTTTAGGAAAAGAATGCAAGAGTGTAATAAAATAATTTCAGCTGTACTGGAAAAGTAGCATCGTGATTACGTATTTATGAAACTCTTCAGTAGTGTATGTATTAATAATAAATAAAAAAGAGTTATTTATTACATAATATTATATAATGTCTTTGTTAGAAATCCATGAATTGTGAGAATTGTCAAACCCTAACCATTCAACGAGAGACATATTTCCTCGACGTCGTATAACACGTTCAACTAGGTGAATGTCAGGATGTTTAAGACTTTGAAGTTGTGGCTCATAGAAACGTCCTTGTATCTCTTCATCTCGACTATCACGTAATGTGTAGATAATTGGACTGGAACGTTTCACTGCTGTTATTCGAAAGGCTTCATAACTCCAATTAGGCGTGTATCCCTTAGGGAATGTGCTTCTGTGTTTGCTAATACGTACATAATCCCCCACTTTAAATTTAGGCATCTTACGGTCAAGAACTTTATGACATTTTAAATGTTTCAAAATAGAGGTAGCATTCTTTGAGGTAATATTGATAGC